>MJUU01073553.1:199961-224223 GCA_002080025.1 Modiolus philippinarum | reverse complement strand
AACAAATAACCAATAAGATCTAAATAGAAAAGCCAAAATAAACTAAGGACAGAGCTTTGCAAGAGGGAGATACTCCTTAGTTTTAAACAAAATTTACTAAAATTTAGATATTGGATATTTCCAAATAAATTCGGTTTTCGGGCCAGCACCGAAGTACTGGCTACTGGATGAAACGAGGAACGAGGATGAAACATACTTCTGTCTCCGGTGTCCGAACCACTCCTACCTACAAGATGCCTTGGGCTGACATACATAGTACTATGACCAGAAGGCAGTTAAGATAGAAATGCCATGCGATTAGAGCTACGTCAGCTTTCAGGAATACAAACGGTCGATGAAAGTACCACTCGTGGTCTGCACCAACTGATTTTGAACCTGAACGTTTTTGGAAGAATGCTAAAGTCGATCATAGAAGATAGCAGCCAAACACCATAGTTAAATCCTTCAAAAGTATATGTCATCTCGATACTTTATGAAGCGTATAGCATACACTGTTAAATGGAAGTGGGATGTAGCCCAGATCCTCGTGGACCGGTTGACGAAGGACGTTTGCTAAACGATTTAAACAAGCTTATAGTGATGACAACAAAGTATTCCAGGAAGCAAACCAATGCTTTCGCAGCGATAGGATGCTCGACAAAGGCATGGCGAAAAACACGTTTCACATCACATAAAATTTCAGAGAGGCTGTACACAGCAAGTGCAACCTGAACTAACAAAATTCACCCAAGTAATCTTTACACAACCTGATCAACCTGGTATAACAGACATCTTTTCATAAAGAGCTTTGGTATTGCCGAGTGCAATATCGCTTGCATCCCGACGCGGAAGAATGACATGTATTCTTCACACGGAGTCTGTCTGTCAGCTATAAAACAAAGACAAGATGGTAAATTAGCATTTACCAACAGTTCAAGTTCATGAGCATCAGCATTAAAAATATGGCCGAGGCATTTGTTAACAGGCGACGGGAGGTTTGAACTCTTCAAGGCAGGTTGGTTTGAGTACTTGAATAAACAGAACATTACCCTGCTCGAAGTCAGCAATGAGCAGAAACCAGAATACATCATGAGACATCTGGAAGCCTTAAAGTTAGCACTTCATCAAGGGACAGAAGATTTAGAAAGATGCGCAGACAACCTTGTTACAGGAAATCTAGAGAGAACAACGACGGTAGAATAACGAGGACAAAGGACATGAAGTTTACACAAAATCGAGTCAAGAGACTTGGAAAAAGCGAGAACACCAGACGATGGGAGGCCAAAGACATGAATACGAACATCATAAATATAAAACTCAGTAAATATATATATGTTGTGTACAAGTTGTGATTTTGTACAAGTTATAACTTGTACAGAAATATTGTACAAGTTTTGCTGACATCCACACTTACTTGATATTATTAAAGACAAGAAGTTTTCAGAATTAGAAAAAGGGACATTTGTCTTAAGAAATTCAAGTCTTAAACTAATGCATTTCATAATATTTCAAGACCAACACCAAGTAATAAAAGTACAATAAGCCTACAAACTTCAGTGTATGAATTTAACAAACAATTTTTAGCAACACATGTTTTCATGTTAAAATGTACTTATATTTATACCATAATAATTCAGTTACTTTTACCAAGTTCAGATCATGTTAAATATACTATAAAATTTGTTTCAAACGTGGAATTAATTTATGAGAATTCTTGATGAAATGAAGGTTACCACAATTTGTCATAACTCGTACAATATTCTTGTGCATGTTATAACTTGTACAAAATTACAACTTGTACACAATATATATATATATATAAAAACAAATATCAAACTCAAAAGTATGAACTCTTAAAAACCGAGAGACATCAGGCGCTCAGGAAAGTTAATCATATCTTGCTTTGTTACACTAACCATAACACTGTCAGTGTGTCAATCTAAGGTAAAGTCGAATTAAAATTTCAAGATCGTTATGACGCTGTTAAGATTACTCCAGAGCGTGGAGAGACAGCCCAAGAACCCAAACTTGAGTCCTTGTCAGATTTGGTAAGATCCATTCGATCTTTAGTGCGGAGTCATGTTAACAAACTACGCAGATATACTAACAATCGACCTAAATCTCAATTTGAAGATCATGAAGCCAGTAAGTGCCTCTCTACATTACATGACAAATATGTCATTGTACCTGCAGACAAAGCTTCTAATACCATCGTTTTTGCATGTAAAGCACATTTTACAACTGCCTCATCAAAGAACTAGGCATTGATCACAAAACACCATGTAGTGCTACATACAAAAGAGTTTCATTTGAGAAAGATGAAATCCTTTCCAATCACACGTCATTCATGTCCTCTTTGAATATCCACACTAAAAATATCAATCAAGACCTGCCATAGTTATATTGGGTACCAAAATTACACAAACAATCCATATAAGGAGAGATAAATCGCAGAATCTTCATCTTGCTCAGCTACTAAATTGTCAATTGAACTAACTAAGATTGTGTCTGCAGTGAAAGACAGATATCAAGCATACTGTGAACCTATTCATGCCCATATGACATAAATCACATGTGGAAACTTAAAAACTCGAAGGATTTATTGGAAGTTTTAAATCCTGTTCATTTTCTCAAATACATTCTCTCAAAATATTGATTTTTCCACACCGTATACCACACTTCCTCATGATAAACTAAAATCACGAATCAAAAGTATCATTCAAAAAGCCTTTGCCTATATAGAAAATGTTGTATTAGGTTATAAATTCACATTTTTCAAAACCACTTTAAAAGGCAAAGTATGCTACGATGAAAAACAGATGTACAGTATGCTCGATTTTCTAATTGATAATATATTTATCTCATTTTGAGGGGCTAAATATCAAAAGCAAGGCATAAAAATGGGCACTAATTGTGCACCTCTACTCGCAGACATGTTTTTTTTTTATATTCTTACGAGACCGAATTTCTTCAGAGACTCGTAAAATATCACAAAATAAAATATGCTAGATCCTTCATTCTACATGATTACCATATTTACGACGCCCCTTCCATCAATAATGCATCTTTTGCTAAATGAATACCATTAATATATCCACCAGAATTGGAGATAAAGGAAACGACAGAAAACACCAGATCTACAGCCTTTTGGACTTACATCTCGAATTTGGCGAAAATGGTCATCTCAATACTAAAATTTACGACAAAAAGGGCGACAAAAGGGACGATTTTAATTTCAAAATTATCAATTTCTCTAATATGGACAGTAATATTCCAGCTTCTCCTGCTTATGGAGTGTATGTTTCAAAGCCGATTCTTTACGCGAGAGCTAGCACATATTATAAAGACGTTCCCATTAGACATAGTTATTTCCTTATTAATGAAGGCTTCAATTAATTCTGTCTTAAACGATTAAAGTTCTTTAATAGATATCAGTCCCATGGGGAAAATTTGAAGTTTCGGTCGAACTCTGACTCAAGATTCGTTCTCTACTTAATACTGGGATGATCATTTCTTTTAATTGTCTACGACCTTTCAATAGCAATTGCTGTTAAGTTGCTACCGGACACTACCGCAATTTTTGACTAGCCATAAAACCGGTTTAACCCCTAATTTCGTTTGAAATGCCTGTTCCAAGTCAGGACCATTGCGGTCGACAATTTGGAGTTTCCATCTGATTTGTCTTTTTGTTTCATAGACTTCGGCTCGTGGCCAATCTGTTTGGTAATTTTATTATTACCCCCACTGGTTATGTCAAATCCGGGAAAACGTGAATCTAGCTGAAAATGTCCCATCTGTGAACTAACAATGAAAGGATATAGAATAAATGCACACGAAACAAAGTCTCTACAAATACATGATAATAGCAAGCAAAGGAACAACTCTTTTATTGTTGTTCTTCACCTTGTAGTCATCATGAGGAGGCATTCACCAATGAGTTTCCGCATACCTCATAGGAAGTTAAAGACTGCCACTTCCACCGGTTTGAGCGGAATTCATTGCTAATAGTCGAGCAACGTCACATCCTTGTCTTATTTAGCATATGGATGCGAAATCGTCAATTAACATAAAATATACAGGCAAAGCACTCTTGCAATCACTGCTCATTCGTAGCCTGAGAAAATGCACTAGTTTACGGATACAGCATATAAACAAAATCAGTGCGCTCATCAAGTCGATTGTAAGAAAGCTTGGCATTATGAAATAGTAAGATATAGGCATTATAAACAGGTGGTCAGAATATTTGGAGATTACCCAAAAAATAATAAATGACAAAATTTGACAGTGTTTTCATATGACAGATTGTCTCAAGAGTAAGTACACCGTAAACTGAAAAATATACAGAGCATACACCTTTCGCCCAGGGAATCTTTTTGCGGACTCAACACTGCAGGAGAGACTGACATTTAATATTTATCTATGATGCCGTAGCGATGGTTATACGATTTCTGAAGGGACGAAATTAACAAAGGCTGAACATATCCGTGACTTAGCAGTTTCAGTAGCTGCGCTTTTAAGAAAGTCAATGCATCGGCTACAATCTCCATAGTAGCTAATCAACCCTGAAGTACATACTACATATACTTGATGTGTCGGTAATAGCTGCAACGAAAGGTGAGAGTTTGATGAAACTGCATTCGGAAGAACTGGGCAGCAGAGAAAATTGACCTTTACAGGGAATTGGCCGCTGTACCGCCATATCCACTTCCCAGACCACAAGTTTGACATCGACATAAAGAATGTGCATCCAACCTGATTCTCCTTGTACTACACGAAATCGGGCGTACAGACACCTTGTTTGCCGACAGGGAAACCTCTTGGCATATTAGAGGGTCACACTCAAAAGTCCGAGATATCCAAGAGACTCAGCTGTCGGTGAAAAAGACTTCTACAGCCGACTTATTGGTGACAACATCGTCACGTTCAGAAGGGATAGAAAGACATGGGGAACACTATGACCGCTATCATGAAGACCAGTGTGGTCTTGACTGCCGATCTGTTGGAGAACAACCAAAGCATTTGCATGAAACACTTTATTCTTGACCAAGAGCACAACTACTGGACTATGACGTGGCACTAAAGGTCAAGCACAACAAACTAGACCTGAGTGCTGTCTATAACATGGTAAATATTTAGTAAGGTACCCACGATGGCCTCAACATTACTTTATGGGGTTATTCAAAGGCGAACAATTTCTACTCGGATGCAAACGCTTCAAGCAATGCGACCAACAGTCTCGTGTACATGGACGCCAGCAACGTCAACAGATAGGCATTAAATATGTTCCTACCAAAGGGAGAGTTGAAGTGAACTAATCCTTTGAAAGTTCCGATCTTAGCATATTGGCGAGGAGGATAACCAGAAAACGTCTTCAAGGTGGACCTCGAGTATCCGAAATGAGGAAGACGCTCATGGCAAAACCTCATGGTACGTGCCATTATGACCAACGATGACCTCGATTGCCTTTGGATGTACTTGACATACTGTCATACGTCTCTGCCTGAGGAGATTGTGGACTTTGCAACAGGAAATTTGGATACCACATCGATGTGCTTCGGTAGCATTGAGACGTGGTGCGTCAACACTTGCATGCACATGTTGAAGTTGTTGACATATTGTTAGGGCAATATTATACTGTATCTGTAAACAACGAAACAGTGGTTACATTGGTACTGACGGAGGTCATTCAAGATCTACAAGCGGGAAATCAGAGTGCAACCAGCTGACGACAAACCTGAAACGAGTGACCAATACATGTATGAGTCTATTAAGGTAGAAGTTCGAGATAAGGTAAACCGAGTGGAATGTGTTTCAACCACATGCACAGAGATGAACACTGATCCAAACGTTCAGGGCGAAGCAATCCGCAATTTGCTGGAACGGGGACTAGCCGGCTACCAATCGATGGTATATAATGTTGATGTGAGCTGGTAATAAAGTTGTACACCAGGATTAATGTACTTAAACAAAGGAGTTTATCTTCCCATGAGCAAATAGCGCATGACAGATACTTTTGGTCAGAGTTGGCGGCTATTTTACAACTCCCCTTTCCCCGTTATTTGCTAGGATAGGAAAGCTTGACAATCGTGATGGCTTCTTGCAGGTTGTGCTGTTGAAGAATTCCATTTCCAATTCAAATACCTTTCCTTCAAGCCACCTTGGTACGACAGATAATCTTGTTGATGCACTGAAGTTCGGACTCGAAGAAAGATTTCTTTATCTCATCGATGAAGTCCTTCAGGCGACAAGTGGTGGCTGTGTATTCGGAACCTGATACACGGTGAACACTTCCCCGGTCTGTTTGTCGAAAGCGCCCGTCTTGGAGATTCGGACTCTATAATTAATGAAGGAAAAATAACAGGAAACACTTACAATGGACGAACATTACAAACCCATGCCACAATCTACAAGGGAACTGTACAAGAAAACCAATAAAATGACAAAAGATAAACATAGATAACGATAGGATCTCGGGATAGCCGATTTATGGGTTTAACCGGTTTATGGGTGCCAAAACCTCCCCTTTCTCTATCCCGTTTCCCTATAGTAAAATAAACATACAAATAAAACTCTATAGAGGTAGACCACTAACTCCAAGACCACAATCTTGAAATGGAAAGAAGAAGACAAAACGTAATTTGGAAAGATGGGTCAAGGAGTGCTCGCCGCTTAACTACGTGTAGCTCAAGGATCCTAGTCTGCTGATAAAACACTGTCGCACTACGGAATAATAATCAAATTCAAATTCAAAACTTCTCGAAGGGTTTGGTAAAGATTCATCATGGATTTCAGTAGACATCGGCAGTATCATTGAGAGACCAGTGTAATTGAAAAAATCCTCAGGTCAATGGACCCAAAAGCCAATTTAACGGAGTCATGAAGAATATCCGGTCAATATCCCCTATTACGTAAAGAATGTATAAAAATACATGAAATCATGGCGGATGCATAGCTTGGATGTTTCTGTACAGGTATTGATACACCTTGGTGTAATGCTGATTCTGGCTCGTAGCAGTTCGACTAATATTGAAAGAGTGTTATACTTCTAAGCAAGCTAATCTAGGACTAGTTGGTGGTGTGCATAGAGTTGGCAGAAAAGAACCTGAATATCTTCTTCTTCACAGCACGAATCTGGAGTCCGACCACACTAGACTTCTCCCTTGTCTCGTTGGAGTGGTAAGTGGGTCGTTGTTTGACTCCAGTTGTGTCTGTCCACAGCTTCCTGAGACTCTTGGTTTGAACATGACTTCAAAATTATCTTTTAACAATAAAAAAGTCAGCTAGACCTGCCCCTTCAGAATGGTCACTTCTTTAACTAGTGTCTCAGTTACGGTCAAAAGACAGGATGTTTTGTCAACAACATGTCTTGTCTCTAAACATCAATTGTTAGGATAAATACACGGTGGCTAGAGGAGTGAAGTGCTGTAATAAATATAATATTGAATTTTTCCCCTTTAATTACCAGTAACGATGAAAGGATATGGAGTATATGTGCATGAGACAGTCTACAAAACATGGTAAAACAAAGCAATGGAACAACGCTTTCATTTTTGTTCTTCATCTTGAAGTGACAATGAGGCCTTCAACATTGATTATACCTAATAGTAAGTTCAATACGACCCCTAGAACCGGTATGAAAGGAATTAATTGCTAACAACTGTAGTAAAATACCGAATGAACAAAGGAATGATATTTACAAAAATCGAAGTCCAAAGACATGACCAAAAACGTGAACACCGAAAACAATGACCTTACACAACTACAAAAGGCAGGAATAAAAACACATCATTAAAAAACAAGGAACTCACAGTGTGAACTCCATTGAAACTGAGAGTGACATCAGGTGCATCGGAAGGGTAAACATGTTCTGCCCTGTTTATAGCACCTGCCACACGTGTAACAACGCTACACCAATGTTTGTATTTACTTCGTGATGAAGGATGGTCAACACACATCTTAAAACTTCTTTTTGTTTTCACAAATGTTACAAATTTAATTTTGACTCATATATGTATCATAAAAACTTAAACAATGTTAAAACCTAAGGGACATGTTTGTTTTTTGTTTTTGTTTTGTTTTTGTTTTTTTTTGCATCGGCATGCATCAAATTATTACTTTGACTATTGAAAGATCGTAACAAATTAAGGTTAAATCATTACTTTGACTATTGAAAGACAACAAGACGATATCGTTACCAACTGAGGTAAAATCATTTACTACAAATAATTTTATTACCCTGAAAAGACATTTGTATATTTTATATCATTCCATTTTATGAAATAATGCCTGCAATACAACACAGAATCATTACAATAATCCTTAATCTTTTGGGAGACGTCTGTACAAGACATTATTATTAAATATTAAAACGGTTATATATATTACATATCAGTTATAATTCAGCTAGGAAAAAGTCTTAATATCATATGAATTTGTAAAAATAATTATTTTCTTTTGTTTGGTCATTTTACTTTTTTATACAAATTAAACGACAGATATTAAATTTTATTAGAAGTCCATTACTAGGTTGTTATTGGACATTTCATGGAAAGAATAAAAATCATATTTTTAAGACGATAATGTTGCTTTCTTCAAATTAATTCAAGTTTTTATTGTGGAACACATTGTTCTAAACACACTACATACTATCAATTTTCATGGATGACGCGGTGACACATATACAGTAAATCATGCCTACTCTTCTGGATCATAATTATGATGATACGTGGGTTCCCTTTGCTATATTTGGCGCTCTTGTTCTTTTTGTTTCATTGTCATATGTTTTAAGGTTGTGTTACATCTGAATTGGCTTGTTTTTGTATGTTTGGTTTCAGACATTTGGATGTCCCTTGAGGTCTTGTAGAATTGTTTTTTGGTATTTTGGTAATGTTGTTTCCTGAGTATACTACTTGGTTCTTACAGTCATAGTTTTGCCATGTCAATTTGGAAGACCAACTTAAATACTTCCATTGATTGTATCTGTATAACTGTTCAAAAGGTCTAAAATTTCCTTGAATTAGTAACCATTGTTCAAATTATTCTAGTATACAAACTGCATTGTTTGGATAAATAATTCTACTTCTGGAAACTAATTATATTTTAGAGATGTAATACATAGTTCCAATTTTCGTTCATATTTGTATACAACAATAATTAGTGACGTATGACAGAGAGACGAAAACTTTATTGTTAAATTGTAGCTAATTGTCGTTAGAGGAAACCATTATTCTGCAAACTGCTGATTGAACGGACAGTAATGAAGTCAAGACGGAGACATCCCATCGTCGGCTTCGTTTGTTAACATGAAAAATACATATTGAGTTAGACTAATAAGTAATATATGAAGTATATCCGCTAATTACTGACTGACATCGACTTATTGTTCATTTGTTGGGTAATAAATCTACTGCAAGGGCAATTATAAGTGTTAGACAACGATAGTAAGAGAAATGCTGCCTTGTTGAACATTTTCTCTCTCTTGATTATACGCAGTTCATGGTCAACCATCTCAATGAAAGCCCGGCATTGCAATAAATTTGACCCTTTTAACGTCAGACACCAATCAACTTCAACATTTGTATTAACATGCATTTTCAAAGATTCGTGAAATTGTTTTGCAAAATAAGTTCCCGAATCTTTGAAATATATAAGGAACGGATTATATTCGAGAAATAACAAAACGTACACGTTCTCTATGAATTTCAATTATGGTATACTTGTTGGTTAGGGAATTTTTCATATGGATATATTATCAAACCTGAAATTTAGGTATTTTTTATTTTTGTAATTTCCCAGTGCTATACTGACCACTTGTTTATAGTGTCCGCCTCTTACTTCTTTATATTTGCAACTTTTGTTATAATCGACTTGATGGTCTATCGTTAGCTAGCTTGAGACACAAGTGCTTTTGTCGGGCAACGGATGACAGTGATTGTAAGAGCACTTTACCAGTTTAATTTATATTTGCGGAAGATCCCGAATTCATGGCATGTAGCGTTGTTCGAATTTTAAAGAAGAATTCCGCTCAAACCGGTGCTAGTGTAAGCCAAAATAGTGTCCTGAAAAAAGTATCCTCCTTTTATATATTTCATTGGAAAATTCAAGAGGACAATATTTCATGATCATCATGCGTTTTATTCCGTCCTCGGCCTTAATCATAGGCAACAATAGTAAGACTGGACAGTATTTCATGGCGGACACTATTTAATGATACACTAGGAACCGTGTTGAAGTTACTATGAGAAATGAGCAAAGCTCATTGTTGAAGGCCTCATGGTGAATTCAAGATGAAGAACAACAATAAAAGCGATGTTCCATTGCTTGGTTCTACCATGTATTTGTAGAGACTTTGTCTCACGTGCATTTACTCCACATCCTTTCGATTGTTTATGCAACAAATCAAAGCAAGCGATACGAGTCAGATGATTTATGTTTGTGGGCATTCCAACTTAAGTTCTTAAGTTATGAACATTTCAACTTAAGTTATGGACGTTCCATCTTAAGGTGTGGACATTTAAACTTAAGTTATGATCACTGAAAAAAATCTTCTGAAGATGTGAGAAAACAATGCTGCAGTTACAGCAAATAATACATTTACAAGGTGTTGTCTATTTACACGACAACTGTGGTAACAAATCATAAGTTAATTTGACCAACTCACCTGTCAACTGACCGCTTAAACGTCACAAGTGTCGACCATTACACACCTGCGGGTGACAATCGATAATTGTCCCATGTCCGTGTTTATTTATTTTCTTGTTATTTATGTTTTGAACTTGTCATAATATTGACCGGAATGATCGGACATATGATACGCTGTCATTGACTAAAGCGGCCCAAAATGGAGACCTGATCAAAATCTCATGTCTAAAGGTCGGGGTATATTATTATGATCTGCTTAATTGTATCGTAAATATTAATTAAATGCATACTTGATAGTTTTGGTCCTGATTTAAATGTTTAATGGTTATATTAACCCTGAAATTATTGATGAAGGTTTGGCATTTCTTGTAGTTTTTTAGTTAGTTATCTTTTAGCCCCTTTTACACTATTGTGGTTTCTGGTATTGGAAAAAAGTTTCCGTAGACTGCTAAATTAATTGTTAAGAATCATACCGAAATTACAGTAAATGATCTTAGTAATAATCTCTTTGCAAGTGACACCATATTTTGATATCAAATGTTCATAACTTCTTGCTTCGGTATTCGTTTGCCGATGTACTCTATATCTTTGGGTGATGAGTATATTACCGGAATGACAAACACCGACTGTGACAAAACAATACTTTTCACTAGGTGCTTGCTACCAGCGAAGGAGATCATGCTTACCCTTCAGGGGCACCTGGTGATACCCCAATTCTTGTAGGGGTTCACACTGCTAGTGCTTGTTAATATTTGTCTATTTTTTTTTAAATGTATCAAATTAATGAAATTTGTAACCTTGTTGTAAAAGTTTGGATGTGATAGTAAGGTTGCATTCATTTAAGTCGTCAAGAGTGCGAGTCGTACATCCCGTAGGATGGAGCTAGAGGAACTCAATCGTAAATCTAAGTTTTCTATTTTGCCAGAGTCAATGATGATAGTAAGATCCAGAAAGGGGCAGTATTTGGAATTATTGTTAGCTGTATGAAGTTTCAATTGTTGTGAGTAAATCTAACAACTGAGGATTGTCACTGTTTTGTATACCATTTCAACGAGATGTACTTTTACACTCCAAACCGACTCTGAAAGAACCATTGTTGACGATTGACTGACAGCATACCATTAGAGACTGTAGAGCAACTGATTTGCCACTGCTCTTAGATGATTTTACATTTAAATGTAAAATATCTTTATGACTACTCTACAAACACAATCTAAGTGATCCGCTGTCAATCAATTAACAACAATGTGTAAAGTGTGTTTTTTCACCTCATGCAGTCTTTCAGGACGTCGGCTTGGGATGTAAAAGTGCATCTTTTTGTAATTAAACTTCACCGTAGCAATATAACATAACAGAAAATGATCTGCAATGAGAGGTGCATAATTTGTACTTATGGGAATTTCAATGACATGTTGATAAACAATGTTGTCAAATCGAACAAAAATGTCGTCCAGCAAAAGATTTAGTGCCTTTATACCCAAAACAATGATTGTTGTGAATAATATTAGGAAAGAATCCTCCTTGCTTTTTGTTACAACAAACGAACTACAGACTAGATAATTTAAAGACCATTTTAGGTTGTCCCAATTAGGTTCAATCAAATAAAGTGGATTAGTTGTATAAAGTATAGAAAATAGATGAAACTTCTTAAATATATTCAACAACTTTTGAAATCTGTAACCCTGTTGTAAAAGGTTGGATGTGATAGTCAAGTTACGTTCATTAAAATCGTAAAGAGTAGAACAAACTCTCGCGAGTTACCAGTTGACAAACATGCACCTCGTAGGATGGAGATAGAGGTATGTCGCAATCAAGAAAAGGGAAATTAGAAACAGTGAAATATCATGCCTTTTATTATATATTTTTAGTGAAATAAAAATCGTCCGTTTATTATATATAATTGCAGTTCTTGTGGGTAAATGAAGTCTATAAAATCTAAAAACTGGGGATTATCAATAGTAAGGTATCGTCAATATACCTGCTGTTATCATTGAAAATAGAAATAAGTTTATCCATGTTTCATATGTTTCCGTTTTAAAGTTTTTTTTCATGAAGTCTCATTCGTAACGGAACAGAAAAAGATCTGCAATTAGAGGTGCACAATTTGTACCCATGGGAATATCTATGGCCCGTTGCTTAAACTTGTTTTCAAAACGAACAAAATGTAGTCCAGCAAAAGATCTGGTGCATTAATCATATCATCACATGTCAAGGAACAATTATTATTGTAGGTAATATTAAAGAAGAATCATTGTCTCTGTTATTCTTTCCTGTGTCTTGTTTCCGATGTTGTCTTTGTCTCAGTTGGATTAATTGTTTAAGCTCACTTACGTTAGAGCTGTCTACTTACGTTAGAGCTGTCTAAGAACAACGTTATTTAGAACCTATGGGTATTTTTTCTCCATCATCTTCTACTCGTATTTCGGTTTATCGATTTCCAAATGTTTTGATTTGATCTGCACTGAAGAAACATAAGTTGTCGAATTGCGCATTTGCAGAAAATAAACTGACAGTAAAGTAAGTGAGAACCAAACTGTCAATCCAAAACGAATAATCCAAGGACATTAGCAAAATCGGAAACTTCGGTATTTAATTATTTATTTCATAAAGAGCACACAGAAGGTTTATTAGATTAAAAAAGTCTTGGATGTAGCATTGCCATGATTGCTCGACAATTAACAAACAATTCCGCTCAAACCGGTGCTAAGGGCCGTCTTGAACTTACCATGAGGTATGAGCAAAACTCATTGTTGAAGGCCTCATGGTGACTTAAAGATGAAGAACAACAATAAAAGCGTTGTTCCTTTGCTTGTATTTACCATGTATTTGTAGAGACTTTGTCTCATGTGCATTTACTCCATATCCTTTCATTCACCATTCACGACTGGAGTTTGTCTCTCCTGCAGTGTGGAGTCCGAAAAACGATTCCCAGTGCGATACATGTATGCTCTCTATATATTTTAGTTATGGTATACTTTTGCGTGAGAGAATTTCTCATATGGATATACTACACATACTTTCAAATTTTGGCATTTATTTTTGTAATTTCGAAATGTAATTCTGACCATCTGTTTAAAGTGCCCACATTTCATTACCTTATAACGCCAAGTTTTCTTACATTCGACTTGATGAGTGCCCTATGTCTATATGTTGTAATCGTCCACTAGCTTAAGACACTAGTGTTTTTGTTGGGCAAAGGATGACAGTGATTGTAAGAGCACTTTGCCAGTATAATTAACAATCCCACACCCATGACCAGCAAATACATTGATGTAGCGTTGTTCGACATATAGCAAAGAATTCCGCTCAAACCGGTGCTAAGGGCCGTCTTGAACTTACTTTTAGGTATGAGCAAAGCTCATTTTTGAAGGTCTCATGGTGACTTCAAGATGAAGAACAACAATAAGAGTTGTTCCTTTGCTTGTTTTTACCAGGTATTTGTAGAGACTTTGTCTCATGTGTATTTACTCCATATCCTTGCATTCACCATTCTATAATTCTAATTTTACTTATAGAATATTGCACGGAAAAAAATATTTAATATTTAGTAAAAGTTAGTTATATCCCAAAAGAACTAGCAAGATGATGTTGGAAAAAAATAATAATAATAAAAATAATAAATAATAAAAAATAATAAAAATAAATAAATAAAAATAATAAAAAAATAAGATAAATAAAAAAGATATTAATTGCAATAAATAAAATGAAAGAAAACGAGTAAGAATAAATATCTTAAAAAATAATAGAAAAATTTAGAAAAACAGAAATGATTTATAATAATAAAATGACTAAATAATAAAATACATGATAATATAAAACAAAGTTAAACGCAATAGTTAAGAGTGTAATTCATAATTGTAATTTTTTTTTTATTTGCGTTATTACTAAATCTATTCGTTTTATCAATTTTTTATTTCAGACTTTTTGAATTAAAAGATTACTTGCAGCATTAATGCATAATAATTTTTTATACACGAAGACGTTTTGTTGCAAATTAAAATTCGAGATTTTTTAGGCACAGCAGTTTTTTCCGAGTTTGAAAATAAAATAAGTGGATCTCAGAAATGTGAATTTATATTATTCATAACTGTATATTTAATACTTCTAAATCTTGCTTCGCCCGGACTTATTTAATGAAGTTTCAAGATAATTAGTATTAATTTTTTCAATTAGGCAATCGATATTTTCTTTATATTTGAAAATTATAAATGTATAGAAATAAAAACAAATCTTTTATACTTTTCAAGGGGAACACATTTTTTTCTAGGTACGTTGACAACTACTGGTCTTGTCATCAACCACAGATCAGTATTTATTAAGGAAAAATAAGTAGGTGTCCTAGTGAACAGAACATAGAACAAAACAAGACTGTCAGAAGATGTTTGTAGGGTCCGTCAGTGTACAATCCAATCTATCAATACAGAATTAATCATAGGATGTCATTAATGTTTATCTATGCAGTGATATTTAATTATTCTGTAACAACATTGTATCACCACCATTGTTGTAATGACAGGAACATAGTTTAATCTAATACCACAAAGCCAATCTCTGTTGATATCTGTCAAAATCCAAAAATATTTCCACTTCATATAGATGGAAGGCATTTATTTTCATTTTACTGGTATGCTTATTAGATTAGGGTAAGACGGCCCTCCGTGACGAGCCATAATAATCGAGGATTTTAGTCTATCGTTTTTAGATGAGTTTTTCCAATACCTTTCATATGACGATTATTCATATTTGTTTGGGAAGTACGAAGTATTCATTTTTCTATTTTACACTGAAATCTTATTATGGAAAACACACATCTGCAGAAACTGTTTCATCAATCAGTAAGCCATCTGGTAAAACCTCAACCGATTGCTCTAATGAATAATAATAACACTGACTTATTGTAAAATAAGTGTAAATTATAGGTTAGTTGATATTAAAAAGAAAATAAATCCATTGGATTTCAAATATATTTAACCAGTAAATAAAAATATACAGATACAGATATAGATTAAAAAGAAATTTTCTTTAATAAATGTAATTATTCCCGACTCTTGTATCCCAAAGAATGAGGATTAAGGATTTAGTATGTATTTAGAAACTAACAACGGAATCTTTGACTACAATCTATGACAAAACCATAAAGAAATTACGAGAAATAGCAAAGAAAAGGTTTACTTAGATACTTCAGGATAGCTGAAAGTCATCGACGAGGTGGCGGTGCTCACAAGAAGCAGCTCAAGGCCGTGACTAAGTATGGATCAACTGGTCGAGTGGTTGAAACACAAGCTCGAAGAAGCCGAAGACGATATCGAGGCACAGGACAAGCAAGGAGGCGTATTTTACAGGAATGTTTATGAATTAGAGCCAGGATACCGTCCGAAGAACAATTGCAGTTGCTTTGGGTGATGCAACACGTCTTATAAAAGTCTCTCATCGATCAAAATGGTCGTCTTATCGACCGAAGGGGAGAATACTTAACCCGACAAACTACAAATGTAGGCCGAAAAGTTACCCATTCCCCATCCGTCTTAAAAAAGGCCAGAACACGATTAACTCATCACAAAGCAGAATAAAAATATTGCAAATATGCTACAAAAGATTCTCATAGATAACAAAATACCGAAGTTATTTTGACTTTTCTTTCTGCACATGCGCATTTCGACAACTTATATCTCTTCAGTGCAGATAAAATCAAAACATTTGGAAAATTGAATGAAAAAATCTTTGATCTGAGTGGCATCTAGTTGAAGAAGAACATAAGAAGATTGGAGGTGTCCTACCCATGCTAGCCTGCCTGAACATGAGATCCCTTCCATGGTGGTCTAGACCATTCTGTAGACGTTTGGTGTAGGCACGTTAACTGGTTTCAATGCCATAGATTCTTGGTTGTACATGCAACGTGTTTGGTGCAGCAAATGGCTCTACATTAAATCACCTTTAACATCATCCGGGGTGACAGGACCGTATTTGAAGCATGCTCAGCAATTCCAAGGTCTGGTGTTTGAGCCTTATTGCCATTTAAGGACATTTCTCAGCACGACATTACTGCTCTGAAGAAATTGGTGATGCTATAAATACCGTCTATGTAGGTGATATCGTGGATACCATCCATGTAGACTACTTGGAGAAAGAACTCTCCAAAGAATCTTAGAGAAAACGAACGTGCCCTTAGGATGTAAAACCGATTTAATATTTAATTTGGTCGTCTCTATTGCACTGAATATGTACTCCATGAGCAGTCTGTTGTTGGTGACGGTACAACGGTGTCTGTCGTGACCGCCATGGTGCTGTTGCATCCGTCTCCTTGGTTCCTTGGCCTGTCCAAGTGCAATCGGTGATTTTGCTCTGTAATTCTTTGGTCTTAATTGACTATAATCATCAAGACAGCATTCATCATTAAATGCCAGCGTATCAACATTTACAATTACATTCCCTCCATCGGAAAAGTTCTGCAACATTATAAAATCACCTTTAAGCCGAAATAGCCGTGCTCCTTCTTCACTGAACTGTTCATTCATTAGTTGATGAGTTTGAGTTAGGACCAGATCCTTCGTGGTATGTCATCCATCTCAAGTTACGTTCTGCCACACACTCAGAATCACGTGTTCTTCGTTCTTCTCTCTATATTGTCAGAATTCTGCTATTTTCTTAAAGACTTCTAACTTCTGGGGTATCTCGTAGGTTGTTATCTCCCCTTCTCCTTGACCTCAACTCTCCTTACGCTACCCTTACTCCTCTCACATTCACATTCTTGTTCGTATTGATACAGAATTCAAAGTCAACATTTTAGAATGCAGTTCAGACACGATTCGTTTGCCAAAAATTCAGATGTTTTGACCAAATTGTTTACCTGATATTTGTAGTGGCCAAGGAACCTACAATTATCCACCACTGACGACGTCAAGTCAAAAGAATAGCGTATTATGAACTGATGTAAAAAGTGTGTTATGTAAAGAATAACCATATTCCTCTTACTTTATTGTCTGCAAATATTTTATCCCGGGCGTTAGCGAAACGAAAACATACAAACACAAGGAAAGCCAACCCTTAATGTGAAATATAGGACAAGATTTATTTCGATGCTTAGTATTTATAGAAAATTACCAGTTTGACAGCTGAATGGCTTGCCATACTGTTTTACTGCACCATTGACTTCGATTAGCACAAATGTATTGCAAGTTTTGATTTTAAAACTTACAAGAAAACAAAGAAAATGTACTTCTACTTTCAGTAATGATCAATTTCTAGCCGTTCCTTTATCGTCCATAACCTCAACTTGCTTTATTCATGCTGCTGTTGAACGATTTTGTTTGTGACGCAATTCGATTGAAAAATACGATTTCGTACGTAAAGTTATAACTAATGGTCACAAACAACGAAAAATAATGCAACAATCACTTTTCCGCAGACATGATTTGAAAATTATCTGTCGGTGCTAGTATTGATAATCTGGTTGAAAACTGAACAATCAAAATCTGATTTAAACAAGCATATTTTGCGCCTGTGCAAATGATATCCAATTATAGTTTTAGGATGACTTTATTTATAAAGAGAACTGAGGGCACAATATAAGAATGAAACAATTGCTCATTAGAGAAATATAAACTTACTTTTAAACAAAACGTCTTGCATCTTGTAAAAAACAAGAAAAAAACTTGGATAATTTACATGTACGTTTATTTATAATGAATAACAAAGTACCGAAATTACTGTAAATTTAATTTCTACATATGGCCATTTCGACAACTTATGTCTCATCAGTGCAGATAAAATCTAATCATTTGAAAGATGTTGAAAAGCTGATAGACAACAAATAACCAAATATGATCTAAATGGAAAGCCAAAATTCTCTAAGGACAGAGCTATGCATGAGGAAGATACTCCTTAGTTTTCAACAAAATTCACAAAAATTTAGATCTTGCAAGTTTCCAAATGAAATCGGCTTTCGGGTCAGCACCGGGGCTGGTGAATTCCCTCGGGGACTAACAGTCCACCAACAGTGGCATCGACCCAGTGGCAACAAATAACAAAATACCGAAGTAACTGTAAATGAAAAGATGTAATCAATAAACCTCAAAAGAAATAGGTGCAAAAATGTCAGTCTCTACTTTGTCGTCCTATTTTTCAGATCCCAGAGCAAACAAGAACATTTTACAGACAATATCGAACGAGTAAGTGGTCATATTCATATTAAAATAGAAACAAAACTCTACAAATGAATGGTAAACTTATATCATAAACCTTCACCAAGCTCATACCTCATAGAAGTTCAAGCCGGCTCCTAGTATAGGTTTGAGCGGAATTAATTGCTATATGTTGAAAAATGCTATATCTGTCTATATTTCTTTTTTTTCATGGATGCGGGGTCGTCAACAAACATAAAAATAACTGACAGTATCCTGACAATTGCTATCATCCCTATCAAAATAACTAACAGAAAACAATCACAAACATAAAAAACCACAGGGCACATACCGGGTTCATCGCAAGAAAACATGGAATGATAAAATCACAAGATTTTAGCACTATGAACACTGGTAGTCAGAATTATGTTTAGAAACTATATAAAACGTCAAAATTTGAAAGTGTGGTAGTGTTTTAATATGACAACTTCTCTCAAAAACAAGACAACCATAATTCAAATATAAAGAGAGCGTACGAAATGTGATAGAGAAAGGGGAGATCTGGGTGCCCATAAACCGGTTTAACTCTATCACTAACTCTTGCTAGTGCCGGTACCTTGTCGGGCTATCCCGAGTTCCTATCCTTGTCTGCGTTTGTCTTTTGTTTTTTACTTGTGCAGTTCCCTGGTAATTTGTGCCATGTGATTGTAATTTTCGGCCATTGTTTCCTGTCAACTTCATTATATTCATCGTTTGAGCAAATAAGGTGACCTCGGCTGATTTCAGAAATTTATGAATAAATGCTGTACATGTAAGCATAACATGAAGTTAAAACTATTTATCACCTTCATTTATTCTTCAAACATTATTTGTATAATATGAAATTTATTGCATTGGGTCAAAACAGCATTGCTGGTAACACTTTAAGAATTCATTGTTTTTATAGAAAAAAAGTCATATGACTTACACATATAACCTTCAACTGACTTTCAAATTTTGGCATTTATTATTTCTCTTATTTCCAAAGGTTATTCTGATTACCTATTTTATAATGCCAAGTTTTGTTACAATCGACTTGAACACTGTCCTGTGTTTGTCTTTATGTTGTAATAGTCAAGTAGCTTGAGACATTAGTGCTTTTGTCGGGGAACGGATGACAGTGATTGTAAGAACACTTGGCCAGTTTATGCTTTTTGACGATCCTGCATTCATGACCAAATAGCAATTCTGCTCAAACCGATGCTAGGGGCCTTCTTGAACTTACTACGAGGTATAAGCAAAGGTCATTGTTGAAGGCTTCATGGTGAATAAAAGAGCGTTGTTCCTTTGCTTTTTTCTACATGTATTTGTTGAGACTTTGTCTCGTTTGAATTTACCCCATACTCTTTCATTGTTTGTTGGAATTATAAAAAAGTGATATTTTGGCACCATAAACAGAATGGCCAGAATATTGCATAATTACAAAGATAAAATGCCAAAAACTTTAAAGTGTAATAGTGTATCCATATGAGATATTCTCTTAAGAACATGTACACCATAACTGAAATATTTAAAGAGCATACACCTTTCGCATGGAGGATCTTTTTACGGACTCCACATTGCAGGAGAGACAAACTGTAGTCTCAAATTAAAAATGAAAGGATATGGAGTAAATGCTCATTACAAAAAATATGTTCAAATACATGGTAAAGGATGCAATTAGGGGTAATGACAAAATTACTAAACACAGTGGTCAAGAGCCAAAGTACCTGAGACAAAAAGACAAATCAGGGGGAAGCCATATGCAAAATTGTTGACCGCAATGGTCCTGACTTGGTATAGGCATTCCAAAAGAAATGGTGGGTAAAACCGGTTTTAATGGCCGCCCCTTCCATTGCGGTAGCGTCCGGTAGCAACTCAACAGTAATTACCATTGAAAGGTCATTGAAAGTTAAAAGAAATGATCATTCCAGTATTAAGTAAAGAAAGAATCTTGAATCAGAGTTCGGAACGAAACTTCAAATGGAACAAAGCTTTTGTTGTTGTTCTTCATCTTGAAGTCACCATGAGGCCTTTAACAATGGCATTCGCTCATACATCATAGATAGTTCAAGGCAACCCCTAACACCGGTATTCAATGCTTAATTTGGGAAGCTTTATCAATGGGGACATGTATTCCGATTTGCAAGATTGGTAATTTGTATAACCTAGTTTTCTGAAGCGATTTCTTATTATAATTTAAAGTTGGGTAATCGTTTGGATATGTTACTGTGTAGACCTGACACTTTGAGAAAATAATATCGCCGATAGTAATTAAGGTAATTAAGAAAATTCACCAAACGTTATAAATAGCGACTATGGAAAATATGTAGTGAGGTTTGACTCTAAAGGGAAGGAAAGTTTTGAAATAGAATATCTAGAGACTGAAAAAAATGTATTTCAAATAAAATACCTTAAGAAGGAAAATAGATATATTGCAATATAAACCTCCCAAAGAAAAGATGCTTTCGTACTAGAAAATCTAAGAATTCAAAGCAAATTTAATTTCTGAAGAACTACAATTATTGAAAGTAAAGATAATGAGATAAAAAAAGTATTCCCAACAGAAAATCATAAGAGGGACAAGAGTGTTTCCAAACAGAAACCATTACTATTTAAAGGGATATTCTCAAACCGGTGCTAGGGGCCGTCTTAAACTTGCTATGAGGTATGAGTAATGCTCATTGTTGAAGGCCTCATGGTGACTTCTAGATGAAGAACAACAATAAAAGCGTTGTTNTATTTGTAGAGATTTTGTCTCATTTGCATTTACTCCATATCCGTTCATTGTTAATTCTATACAAAATACCTAAAGAGGATGAAGACTTACAAAATACTTACTGAGGAGAGAGAGGGACCTCATGTTTAATATAAAAGTGGCTTCCAACACATTATAGTTATTTTTCTTTGTATGTATAACAATTGACTAATGTAAGTATTGCATGATGGCCACAATATATTTTGTTCAATTGATCTGCGTGGGGAACGAATGGAAGTTGCTATTCTGGTCTGGGAAATTAACAACTGGGAAATTTAAATCATCACTTTGTCAACAAGACTTTTATACATGCTTACATGAATAAATGAAGCCACATCAGCTAGATTTATTGAGTATATAGTCTCTTAATTTTGTTATGTATTTTTATTCAGCCATGTTTTGCATCCATGTTACCAACCTTTACCTTCTGCTGTACACTTACCTGTACACTTTGCCTTTCACTCAGTATTCTATAGCATGTTCTTTCTGTATTCCTCTGGAATATTCCCTGGTTTGCCACAAGGACGTTTACTCGGTACTTCTAACCTGTTCACACGGTATTCTTCTGACCTTTCCGTCAGTATTCTTCTGTCTGTGTTTGGCAAACTGGGTTTAAAACAAACAATTAAATATGCTAATTACTTTCATACATTAATAATGGTTGTAATCATATACTAGACACATTAAAGTGGAAAATCAATTAAATGTAAGCACAATAATGACTTGATAAAATAGGATCTTTCCTTTTGTCGACGAAACTGAAGGAAAAACATATTGACCGTTCAAGCTAAGGTCAGTTACTATCCTAAAAGGCCATGTTAGCTTTTGCCATCATTTTGCGTCCGTCTTCCGTCCGTCAACATTTCAAAAATCTTTTCCTCTGAAACTGATCAGCCAATTGCTACCAAACTTAGCCTGAAGCAACATAAGGTTATGCAGTTTTACAATTGTTTTCGATTACCCGGAAGATCAAACAACATGGCCATTGTTGCTCAAAATAGAACACACATGCTGTTTTTAATAAATCAAAAATTGTTACAGATATAAAAATCTGACAGAGTAAAAATGATCAGAAAAGCAAGATATAGCCAACCTGCAAGTTTGAAGAAAATCTGTAAACTCGTCCTTGAATTGTTGCATCTTTTCCACAAAATTATCAAAATTTTTATATATTTTATTTTTTATTAGAAAAAAACTATAACAGATAGAAGTCAACTTTATATTGCAAAAATGTTCAGCATACATGTACCAATATTTACCCACTTGTAAATTTCTAAGAAAATCTAATTACCCAAGTAGGAGTTATTAGCCTCTTTTCGTCCAATTTGCTTAATTTTATACATTTTGTCTTATATTTCATAAACTTTTTGAAATAGATGTTACTTTTGAATAGCAAAAGTGTTCAGCATATCAAGAACTACAATTTCCACATATGTTCAATATGTTCACCAGGGATGGGGTCAATTACATTGGAAAGTATTTATTAAATTACAATTACTTTCCTAAAATGCTCAATTCAATTACAATTACAAGGATTTTGGAATGTAATTAATTTAATTACAATTACTTTGCAGATGTAATTAATTAATTTACAAATTTCACTTTGTTTTTATTATTCATTTTCAAGAGTTATTTATCATGCTAACAACTGAAAATCACTCGTAAGAGCCATGACGGAAAGCATTACATACCTATTATTGCAAAATTAAATGTATTTTTCTCTAGCCTAAAACTAACAGACCCATATGCTTCTGTATTTGTTTGCAGATGTACCCAAAAGTTTATTTACTGACTGACTAGTTTACTCAATAATATTTTGAGATATTTCGAATTCCCTCAATTTGCAAGCAGCTGACACGACGTCTTACTTTCACATATAACTGTTACTTGAATGTGGGAGTAAAATATTTATGAAAGCTCAGCAGTTTGTATGTTGTATAATATGCTGAATAAAAATAAAGTTTGATTTATTTATTTTTATTTACTCATACAGTTTAAACACATCAAAAGAATATCCATTTAATTAGAAAATGAACACTAAGTTGAACACTAAGGTTTATGATAAAAGGGATGATTTCTCATTCCCTATAGTCAATTTCCCCCATCTCGACGGCGATGTTACGTTAGCCAATTCTTACGGGGTCTACATTTCACAACTTGTTCGATATGCAAGAGTATGTAGTAATGTTTTTGACTTCAACGACCGAAATCTTTGTCTCACTGAAAAACTTCTGCATCAAGGGTTTAGATATCATAAATTGATAAAAACACTCTCTAAATTTTATTATAGATACATTGACTTATTAAGAAAATTTGGTTCTACATGCAGGGCTCTTATACATCAGGGCATTTCACATCCAAACTTCTATGGCAATATCATTTACAAAGCGCATAAATTCAAAAATTATTAATCCGTTGAACAAACTTATTAATAAAGGATATTAATACAGCATTGTTGTTAAATCTTTACTTCTGGTTTTTGTTGGCAAAAATATTGATCATCTCCTAAATGCTTTACACCATAACTAAATTTAAACATTTTTTCATATTGGCAGTATTTGGCATTGCACAATATCATGTTCTTCTTTCATAATTGATGAGGTTGTTATACCAAATCTATTAAGAAGTATTTCAATTGAAATTTCATATGTAAGAAGGCTTGATATCACAGTCAACGGAAATTATGTCCTTAGCTAGCTGTCAGTAACTGCGAGCATTTGTCCGGACAGTACCTGTGTGTATTGTC
>MJUU01073553.1:163383-195966 GCA_002080025.1 Modiolus philippinarum | reverse complement strand
TCACAGTGACCCGATATTTTCCTGATAGTGTCCAGTTCGGTGATACTGAGAATATCAGTCTCTGTAGATAAAAGGAAAATCATACAAATTACCGATAAGTACAGATACATGGTGAACTAAGCAAATGGGGGTTATAACAAAATTACCCAACAGAGTGGTAAAGAGCCGAAGTCCATGAGACAAAAAGACAAATCAGGTGGAAACCATCGGCACACATTGTTGATCGCAATGGTCCTGACTTGGTACATGTGTTTCAAAAGAAATGGTGGGTTAAACCGGTTTTAAGTGTCCGATAGCAACTCAACAGCAATTGCCATTGAAAGTTCGTTGACAGTTAAAAGAAATGATCGTCCCAGTATTAAGTAAAGAAAGAATCTTGATTGGAGTTCGGAACGAAACTGCAAATAGAACAAAGCTATTATTGTTGTTCTTCATCTTGAAGTCACCATGAGGCCATCAAAAATGACCTTCGCTCATACATCATAGAAAGTTCAAGGCAATCCCTAACACAGGTATTCAATTTTAAATGTTGAACAACACCTCATATGAAGCCTCATCAATTGGAATATATATGCCGAAGGATCTGATAGGCAAGATGGTAATTTGTATAACCTAGTTATCTTATTATAATTTAAAGTTGTGTAATCATTTGGATATGTTACTGTGTAGACCTCAGACTTTGACAACATCATATCGCCGATAAAATGAAGTTCATGTTTGTTGACAATCCCGCCCCCATGACAAGCAAATACATGGCTGTAGCATTGTTCGACATTAAGCAAAGAATTCCGCTCAAACCGGTGCTAGGGGCCGTCTTGAACTTACTATGGTGTATGAGCAAAGCTTATTTTGGAAGGCTTCATGGTGCCCTCAAGACAAGACGTAGAACAACAATCACAGTGTTGTTCCTTTGCCCTTTTTACCATGTATTTGTAGAAACATTGTCTCGTGTGCATTTACCCCATATCCTATCATTCATTATTCATTATTGTTAATTTACCCCATATCCTATCATTCATTATTCATTATTGTTAATTTACCCCATATCCTATCATTCATTATTGTTAATTTACCCCATATCCTATCATTCATTATTCATTTTTGTGAATTTCACCCCTTTGTTCCTTCGGTATTCTACTGCTGTTGTTTCAGGTAATAAAGAAAATCCAACAAACGTTATAATTAATGCCAATGGAAAACATGTAGTGAAGTTTGACCCTTAAGGGAAGGAGGTTTTGGAACAAAATATCTAGGGACTGAAAAAATGTATTTCAAATAAAATACCTTAAGAGGAAAAGAGAAATATTCCAATATAAACCTGCCGAAGAAAAGATGTTTTCGTACTAGAAAATATAAGAATTCATGCTGAGGAAATTCAGTTATTGAACGTAAAGATAATGAGATAAAAACAGTAAATCCTAACAGGGACAAACAAAAACAATTATTATTTAAAGGGATATTCTATACAAAATGCGTTAAGGCTTAGAGAGGGGAGAGAGGGGCCTCACGTTTAAAATACTTTCCAAGAGATTGTAGACACTTTAATATTAATTTCTGTGTTATCTTTCTTTGTATGTATAAGACTCCCATCGCCTCCCATGTTAAGTTGCACATGCTTCTGCGTTCTGAGTTCAAACAAAATGAGACATGTCTCATTTGAAAGACCCATCTTTCGGTAAACCGTCATGAAAATCAACCGAACTTAACTGTAATATAAGAAAAAACTGGTTCCCGGAAGGTCCCAACCTAGGGAAAGGTACTTACTGTCTGTGTTTTAACAGGAAAAATACCTCCGCTTTCAACTTTGATAAAATCTCTAATTTTCAAACTAAGCTGTACGACAAACGCGATGACTTCATCTTTCCAATAGTAAACTTCCCTTTTCTTTGTAGCAACATCCCAAAAGCGCCGGCATATGGAGTTTACATCTCCCAGCTCATTCGCTATTCAAGAGCCTGTGTTCGATACAATGACTTCCTTGATAGAGCCCGGTTGCTCACAAATAGGCTACTTCAACAAGGGTACGTTACCCAAAACTTGAAGTCATCCCTCCAGAAGTTTTACGGTCGACATCATCATCTTGTGGACCGCTATGGGATATCTGTTTCCCACATGACAACATATCTTTCCCTTTAAAGCTTAATTGTTGTTTCCTCTACCGAATTTGACTTTACTACCGGATTTGACATGTTCAACACGGCGGGTGTCTTATAAGAAGCAGGAGATGCTGACTCTACCGGTGCACCTGATCTCACCCATGGTTTTATATTGGGTCCGTGTTGTTCATCTTTGTGTGTGAGTGTCTTCATTTTTCTTTTCTGTGCTGTACCCATGTTGTGTCTTTGTTTTTTTCTCCCCCTTTTTTGTTTCTGGTGTTGCCATTGTCCTTGGATTGTTCGCTTTTAGATTGACGGTTCGGTTCTCACTTACTTTCAAAGAAATGGTATAAATGTAGGCTCAAAAGAATCTCTACTGAATGCCTTTTCAATTTAATTCATAATAAATACTCAACCTTTTAAATCTACGACACTATTAACACTAATCTACCTTGAAACTAAAATAAGGAATATATTCACATATGTGCCTGACTGGGTTCCGAACCGGTGTTTCGAATTAGTTGCGTTACACCATAAAAATCGATTAGTTGTGAATCGCATAAAGGCAACATTTATTTTGTGAACTTCTAAACTTCAATCGATCTTTTTTCAATCAACTAGGATATATATGCTTCTGTTAATGTATGCCACGTGTGTGGGGAACGAATGGAAGTTGCTATTCAGGACTGGGAAAGTGACAGCTGGAAAATTGAAATTATCACTTTTTCAACAAGACTTTTATACATGCTCACATTAATAGGTGAAGTCACATCAGCTAGATTTATTGAGAATATAGTTTTTTAATTTGGTTACTAATTTTTATTCAGCCATTTTTGCATCCATGTTACCAACCTTTTCCTTCTGCTGAACACTTACCTGTACATCTAGCGTTCCTTTTTGCCTTTCACTCAGTATTCTATAGCATGTTCATTCTGTATTCTTCTGGCATATTCCCTGGTTTCCACAAGGATGTTTTCTCGATACTTCTAACCTGTTCACACGGTATTCCTCTGACCTTTCCATCAGTATTCTACTGCCCGTGTTTGGCAAACTGGGTTTAAAACAAACAATTAAATATGCTAATTATTTACATACATTAATAACAGTTGCAGTAACATACTAGACGCATTAAAGTGGAATGTTAATTAAATGTAGGCACATAGGATCTTACCTTTTGTCGATGAATCTTCAGGAAAAATATATTGAAGCTAAGGTCAATTACTATCCCATAAAGCCGTGTGAGCTTTTGCCATCATTTTGCGTCCATCTTCCGTCCGTCAACAATTTCAAAAATCTTTTCCTTTAAAACTGATCAGCCATTACGACCAAACTTAGCCTGAAGCATCACAAGGTTATGCAGTTTAAAAATTGTTTTTGATTCCCCGGAAGATCAAACAACATGGCCGTTGTTGCTCAAAATAGAACACACATGCTGTGTTTTTGTAAATAAATAAAAAAATTGTTACAGATATAAAAATCTGACAGAGTAAAAATGATCAGAATAGCAAGATATAACCAACCTGCAATTTTAAGGAAAATCTGTAAATTCGTCCTTGAATTGTTGCATCTTTTCCGCAAAATAATCAAAATTTTTATATATTTTATTTTTTTATTAGAAAAAAACTATAACAGATAGAAGTCAACTTTTCCCTTTCTGAGCAGCAATATACCTACCTCCCCAGCCTATGGAGTGTACATTTCACAGTTGATTAGTTACTGTCGCGCATGTAGTTTATTCAGTGATTTTTTTAATAGAGCAAAAACACTGTTCCAAAGTTGCTTAGTCAGGGATTTGTTCAGCCTTTGTTACTTTCATCCCTTCAGAAATTTTATGGCCGTCACCATGATATCATTGACAGATATGACGTGTCTGTGTCCAAAACGAAAACGGACATTTTCAGCTAGATTCACGTCTTCACGGATTTGACATAACCGGTTTTGACTCAACCCTGGATTGACTCACTGATAGTGTGACGGGTGCCGCTAGCGGAGCAGGACATGCTTACCCTTCCGGAGCACCTGATGTCACTCTCGGTTTTTATGGGAGTTCACACTATCAGTGGTTTAAGTTTTTTGTGTTGTCTTGTATATCATACTGTAAAATTTTAGTTTTGTGTTCGTTGATGATGTTTGTGCAACTGGTTTGTCCTGGTTAATGTTTGAATACTCAAGAGATTTACAACAGCTTTTCAAATTTTTACCTTGGTACTGTTTGAGGGTTAGAGAAGTAACACGTACCATGGATTTTTATTGGTTTTGTCTAAGGAATAGAAAATGGCAATTCCAATCAGCCTCAAATCAGAACTTTCAAAACAATATATACCTCACTGATCGTGTGACGGGTGTCACTAATGGAGCAGGACATGCTTACCCTTCTGGAGCACTTATGTCATGGGAGTTCACACTATGAGTGCCTTAGTTTTTAATGTCGTCTTTTTATTTCCTGCATTGTAGCTGTCTTACGTCCTTGTTTTGTCTTTGTTTTTCTCTGTTGCCGCTTCTTCCATGTCTTTGGATTTCGATTTTTGTGGTCTTCGCTTCCCTTGTTCCTTCGGTATTCTATTGCCGTTCTTTATATTGCAAAAATGGTCAGCATACACGTACCAATATTTACCCACCTGTAAATTTTAAAGAAAATCTGAATACCCAAGTAAGAGTTATTGCCCTCTCTTCGTCAAATTTTTGTAATTTTATACATTTTGTCTTATATTTCATAATCTATTTGAAATAGATGTTACTTTTGAATAGTAAAAGTGTTCTGAAATAGCAAAATTGTTCAGCATATAAAGATCTACAATTTATACATATGTTCAATAGGTTCACATCTCATCCAAGATTGCGTACGTTACAATTTTGTGACTTCTTGAAACCGTTTCATATATAAAGTTGATATTAACTAGGGATTGTAGCATAATGTTCAATAAACGAATAAAGAATTTTAGTACCGATTATAAACCCAAGATGAACGCCACGGCAGAGCTTAATTAAACATTGGAACCTACTGGAAAAGCTGTAAATTGCTAATTCTTGGAAATCAAAGATTTTATTATCTCAGCATGGTAACATGATGATCATGTACCCATCATACGTGTCATGAATTCAAGATTGCCGCAACTGCAGATCATTGTTTAACATTGGACCGTTTTTAAAAATGTTGTTAATTGCTTTTCTGGAAAAATATTTCGTTTATCAAGTTGATGTTGACTTGGCATGGTAACTTCATTGTCATGTTCAATATGTTGTACATTGGTAACAATCAGAAATCTAAAATGGTCGCCACCGGCGAACTAGATGGGAAAATTATATTAGATTGTTACGTCTTGAAAACCGTTTCGAACATCAAATTGATATTAAATACGCAATTTACCATGACAGTATCTATCAGATGACTGACATAATAATTGTTAAACCATGTGAGAAATCTTATTTGGCCAGTAGCCACTAGGTGAGTGATACATACCCACATGCAAGTCTCTGGTTTGCCTTTTAGTAGAGGATACAAGTGTAAAAAAGAAAACTATGAAAAATAAAATTTATTTCTATCCAAATGTATTAGATGGATTTGATGTTTGGTGTTTAATTTCGTAGATGGATACACTTCCAGAAGCAGCCCCGACAACATATGCCATTGTTTTACCAGTTCTGTGTTGATCAGATTTGATTATACTACAAAAAATAAATAAACTTAATTTGTATACAAAATACAAACAATAAATTAACATCCCTACCAGGTTGTAAGAACAGCTAGTGGATAAATATTCCTTTACTTTTGAGTAAATATATGCTCAGTAGTGACTTCGACATTGATGTTACAGTTGACATCGTTTTTGTACTTTGTTTTATGAGACGGGGTAACAAGGTCTTCATTGTCAGAAATGGTTGGCCATTTTTGATAATCTGTTTGTATTTTACAAAATTCGAATAACATTGAAACGAACCTGCAATTCTAGGGAACATGAGTTTTTGGGAAAGCTCGGAGGGTACATTATGCGTAGACATTTGGTTACTCCCTCATTTACACTCAAATTCATAAAATTGCCATTAATTATTGTCAAGTATGTTGATCATGAGCATTTAAGTAGCAATGCTATGATAGAGGCAAATGAACCTATTTATAGGCTTAATCCCCCCGTTAATTCCGCACGATTCCCCGTGCGAGAGATGTATGCTCTCTATATTTTTCAGTTATGGTGTACTTGTGCGTGAGAGAATTTCTCATATGGATATACTATTGATACTTTCAAAAATTGGCAATTATATTGTAATTTTCGAAATGTAATCCAGACCACCTGTTTTAAGTGCCCACATCTCACTATTTTGTAACGCCAAGTTTTCTTACATTCGATTTGATGAGTGCCCTGTGTTTGTCTATATGTTGTAGTTGTCCACTAGCTTAAGACACTAGTGCTTTTGTCGGGCAAAGGATGACAGTGATTGTAAGAGCACTTTGCCAGTTTAATTGATGTTTGTTGACAATCCCGCACCCATGACCAAGAAAGACATAGATGTAGCGTTGCTCGACAATTAGCAAAGAATTCCGCTTAAACCGGTGCTAGGGGCCGTCTGGAACTTACTATGAGGTATGAGCAAAGCTCATTGTTGAAGGCCTCATGGTGACTTCAAGATGAAGAACAACAATAAAAGCGTTGTTCCTTTGCTTGTTTTTTACCATGTATTTGTAGAGACTTTGTCTCATGTGCATTTACTCCATATCCTTTTATTCACCATTAATGCATGCGATCTTTGACATCTTGAAAAGTTTTCAGTCTTTGTTGTTGAAAGTTCTCGGTTAATGACTTTTTTTAAAATTTGACTGACTATTTTTATTACTTGATAAATATTTGAAAAAAGGCGACTTATTTTAAAACTTTTACCTGTCGTGCCATTTAATATGTAATATATCGTCAAAAAATTTCATTTTCGCATACGTATCATATTGCGTTACTCTTGCTCTAAAACAGTACACTTACCCTATAGCAGATATAGCAGCGTCTCCAGCTTGCTTCATTTCATACAACTCAGACCAGACATAATCAGTAAGACCAGCTCTGTGAGCGCTTTCAAACTTTGGTATAGGATAACCAAGAGTGGTATTTAGTGAATACAGGAACACTACACCACTTGTTTCACTGCCAGTAAGAAGGAATGTTATGTTGTTATCCTCTGCAACGTCCAAAGCATTCAGCTTAGGTCCCTGTAATATAAAATATAGTGCTGGTATCCTCTGCAACATCTAAAGCAATCAGTTATGATCCCTATAATATATATTACAACATGCTGACTAAATGAAACTGAATATAGCATTAAGATCGAGACAAAAGTTTTAAATACAATTTAAACAACCATTCATGTAAGAAAAAAAATTGACCTCCATACTTCAATGTCACTTTTGATATGTTTTCCTGTATTCCTTTACGTTCTCTGTCTGTATGCCATTTAGGGCTTGCTATGAGGTGTGAGGTTCCTCACTGCTTTGAGGACCATTCGTTGACCGCTAGATGCTTTGTTTAGGGTCGTTTTAACCCGAAGATGGGATGTTGCCTCCTTGACATTTACCCAATTTCCTTTCTTTTTCATATTGATCCTTGTATTGCCGTGTATTCTGGATTAATGATTTTGGTTCTTGCTTCGGTATTCATTTGGAAATCTATTCACTGCATATATTGCAATCATGCAATTTTTCATCATTGTTTTAACATGACACCCAAATACAGCAGGAGGTAGAAACTGGGTATTATCGGCACTTAGTTCATAATTTTCTGCGGGTACTATCAATGTTGATCTTGACCATCTTTAATTTTTAACAGCTATGTTCTACCGATGTTGATATTCTAGATAGTGGTCTTGAAGTTTGTAGTCTACCTGTTTTTGGTTTCCACCTGAAGTGATTAATTCATTGATTATCTTTTTTTGGAAACAATCCAAATTTGCTCTTTGCACAATGAAAATACTAGTATTACACAGAGAATCGAAATTTATCAAACCAATCACGAAATGGGGGTTATAAAAAAAATACCTAACAGAGTTGTCAAGAGCCGAAGTCCACGAGTCAAAAATCAAGTGGAAAACACCGAAAAATTGTCGACCGCAATGGTCCTGACTGTGTACAAGCATTTCAAAACAAATGGTGGGTTAAACCGGTTTTATGGCATGCCAGACCTCCCCTTCTATTGCGGTAGTGTCTGTTAGCAACTCAGCAGCAATTGCTATTTAAAGTTCGTAGAAAAATATGGTCATCACAGTACTAAGTAAAAAAGCACCCTGAAAGAAGCATCTTGAAGCAGAGTTCGTACCGAAACTTCAATATTTTCCACAAGGGACTGATATCTATTAGAGAACTCTTTCATGATCGTACGAGACGGAATTTTCGATGCCTTTATTGATAAGGGCTTAAAGGCGGCCACGGACATAACTATGTCTAATGAGAAAGTCTGTATATTAATGCTATCTCTTGCGTAACGAAACAATTGTGAAACATACAGTCCGCAAGCAGAAGAAGCTGGAATATGACTGTCCATACTAGGTAAATTGATAATTTTGAAATTAAAATCGTGCCAGAATTCAGTGCAGTATAACATTGCACATATATTACCAGATCATCAGATGTTGTATCCTTCAGATTTGCTGGAGATTGATACGTGTACGTTGACTTTAAACAATCGCTGTTGAATACATCCGGGAACATTAGATTTGTAATCTTCTCAATCTCGTCCTGGCTATCGTAGATGAGAGACATAGAATTAGCATTCCAGATAGAAAATCCACGACCACCAAAATGTGTTGCACGCTGTATTTTCTGTGTAAATGGGTTGAAACCATCAGTGACACTCAACTGTAATCTGCCTGTGATATGAAGGAATCATCAAGAATGTTAGCTAAAATATAGCATATGGTTAAAAAATAATCAGTATACAACGGGAAACGATTACAGAAGTAACAAGAGAATGGTTGTCAATGGGACAGCAATTGTGTTTTCGTTTGCATGGACAGTATATCAACCCTGAATACTTACAATTTAAATCTGCAACGTTTAATCTTCCACTGGCATATTTTTGGAAGTTTATAAAAGACCCTTTTATACGACATCCCGACAATACTAAAGTACCAAATATAAACACATTTGTTATGAAAAAATCAACCACTTGTATTTTACTGGCAAATTATAAAAAATGAATAAAAAACTACATGTTTGCCATGTGCTATTTTGCAGATTTGACAACTTAAATAAATAAACTATGAAAACAAATACATGGTAAAATACCTAAATACCGAACTTACTGTGAATTTATTTTCTGCATATGCACATTACGACAACTTATGTCCCTTCAGTGCAGATAGAATCTAAACGTTTGGAAGACCATAATCTCAAAGATGTTAAAAACTAAGAGAGAACAAATAAACAATAAGATCTTAATAAAAAGCCAAAATCAGCTAAGGACAGACCTTTGCAGGAGTTAGATACTCCTTAGTTTTTAACATAATTTACAAAACTTAGATATTGTAAGGTTCCAAATAGAATCGGCTTTCGGGTCAGCACCGAAATTATGACTACTGAGCTGGTGAATACCCTCGGGGACTAACAGTCCACCAGCAGAGGCATCGGCCCAGTGGAAGCAAATAACTAAATACCGAAGTTACTTTGAATTAATTTTCTGCATATGCACATTTCGACAACTTATGTCTCCTCAGTGCAGATAAAATCTAAACGTTTGGAAGACCATAAACTCAAAGATGTTAAAAACTGGGAGAAAAACAAATAACCAATCTTATCTAAATATAAAGCCAAATCAGCTAAGGATAGAGCTTTGCATGAGAAAGATACTCCTTTGTTTTCAACAAAATTGAACAATGGAACAACGTTTTTATTGTTGTTTTCATCTTGAAGTCACGGTGAGGCCTTTAAAAATTAGCTTTGGTCATATCTCATAGTAGGATTTAAACGGCCGAAAGGACCTGTTTAAGCGGAATTCACTGCTCAAAACGTCGATCAACGTTTGTCCATGTTGCGACAGAGGTGCGGGATCGTCAACAAAAATACAAAATTAACTGCCAAATTGATCTTGCAAACGCTGTCATCCGTTACCTTACAAAAGATTCATAGTAGACAATTATTTCATTTAAGCAAGCACATGTTTAGAAGATATATCGTTATATGTAAAGTAAAATATAATGACTCTTCTGTTAATAAATCCTTTGAGTGCCTTATTATTATTGTAAAATTACTGTTGAGTTGCTCCCAAAAACTATCACAATAGAAGGAGAGGTTTAACCAACCATTTCTTCTCAAAAGCTAGTTCCAAGTCAGGACAATTGCAGTTTTGCGATGCACTCACTTTCTCTTTTTTGCCCTTTTGATCTCGACTCTTGTTATTAACCTAATTTGCCATTGAACTTAAAAAAATAGTTATATATACATATACTCTTAGCTTTATATACTCAATATTAGTTCTCTTAGTCTTAGTCATTTGTACCTACCTGCTATTGTGTCAGAGGTGTTACTTCTCTTAGTCTTAGTCTATTTGTACATACCTGCTATTGTGTCAGATGTATTACCTCTCTTAGTCTTAGCCTATTTATACCCATCTGCTTTTGTGTCAGAGGTGTTACTTCTCTTGGTTTTAGTCTATTTGTACCTATCTGCTTTTTTGTCAGAAGTGTTACTTCCCTAGGTCTTAGTCCATTTGTACCTACCTGCTATTGTGTCAGAGGTGTTACTTTTCTTGGTTTTAGTCTATTTGTACCTATCTGCTATTGTGTCAGAGGTGTTACTTCTCTTGATCTTAGTCTATTTGTACATACCTGCTTTTGTGTCAGGGGCATTATTTCTCTTAGACTTAGTCTATTTGTTCCTATCTGTTTTTATGTCAGAGGTATTAATTCTTTTGGTCTTAGTCTACTTGTAACTATCTGCTTTTGTGTCAGAGGTATTACTTCTCTTGGTCTTAGTCTATTTATACCCATCTGCTTTTGTGTCACAGGTATTACTTCTCTTGGTCTTAGTCTATTTGTACCTATCTGCTTTTATGTCAGAGGTATTACTTCTTTTGGTCTTAGTCTACTTGTAACTATCTGCTTTTGTGTCAGAGGTATTACTTCTCTTGGTCTTAGTCCATTTGTACCTATCTGCTTTTATGTCAGAGGTGTTACTTCCTTGGTTTTAGTCTATTTGTACCTATCTGCTTTTATGTCAGAGGTAATACTTCTCTTGATCTTAGTCTATTGTACCTATCTTGCCTTCGTGTCAGAGGTATTTCTTCTCTTGGTTTTAGTCTATTTGTACCTATCTGCTGTTGTGTCAGAGGTGTTACTTCTCTTTATCTTAGTCTATTTGTACCTGTCTGCTTTTATGTCAGAGGTATTACTTCTCTTGATCTTAGTCTATTTGTACCTATCTTGCCTTTATGTCAGAGGTGTTACTTCTCTTGATCTTAGTCTATTTGTACCTATCTGCTTTTGTGTCAGAGGTGTTACTTCTCTTTATCTTAGTCTATTTGTACCTACCTGCCTTTTATGTCAGAGGTGTAACTTCTCTTGGTCTTGGTCTATATGTACCTAGCTGCTTTTGTGTCAGAGGTATTACTTCTCTTGGTTTTAGTCTATTTGTACATACCTGTTTTTGTGTCAGAGGTATTACTTCTTTTGGTCTTAGTCTATTTGTAACTATCTGCTTTTATGACAGAGGTGTTACTTCTCTTGATCTTAGTCTATTTGTACATACCTGCTATTGTGTCAGAGGTAAGGGAAGTAATAAAACTCTGGTTGTTAATTACTGGTTCGTCAAGCTTTTTAGCTGTACAAAAAAAAAAGAAAATTGTTTGTATACAATTGTTTCAATGAAACTTATATACAGTAGAACCAGTCTCATCCGACACACCGTGGCACCATAAAAATGTGTCGGATTACACAGGATGTCGGAATATCCAGGTTTAAAAGCATTTAAAAGTTATATTTTGGACCAACAAATTATGTCAGATTTCACAGGATGTTGGACTACTCAGGTGTTGGATTAGACAGGTTTCACTGTACTTATATAAACGTTGTAGAGAGTTAGACGAGCGAGTTGATAGGGTTATCGTCTCATGCTATTATTGTATCACACGTCATGTACAAAGTCAAATCGTAGTCAGGAAGTGTGATAGTTTAGACGAAACGACTCAATGCTAAATCTAGTCTAATGTAAACATGTCGCAAGTTGCGATATTGTTTTATCAGTACAGTGCTGCAAATGCTAAGTCAGTATACCTTATTTAAAATTTAAATTCTGTTGTTATGAACGTGAATACCACGATATAATGGCTTATCATCCTTCCCCATGGTTATATCAGCCTGCAGAGCCTTTCCGCAAAAGCCATATCTTGTTTACCCGGATATATCAGGAGTTGACCTGGATATATCGAGCGATTCTCCCAAAGTTTCAAAGGCAATAACTTTTTTTCAAGGTTTCAAATGAAGTAAACTTGCTCAAAATAAACATCGATTGCATTTGCTCTTTCCGATTAGGTACTCAAAAAATAATTATGATTACACAAATAGATAAACTAGACGTCAGAAAAATTGTAGAAACTGGGTCGTTGATATATCCTACAGAGCTTTGAAGTTTTCACATTATGACGTCATAAAAGCTCCAAGGAACGATAGAATAGCGTAACAACCAAAGGTTGCTGCAAAATTTAAAATAGAGTATTTCGGTAAAAATATTCATCCAGTTACAAAACCTTTGCCAATAAAATGATAAAAAAAATATTTATAAAACATGTATTTAAGCTTAAAATTGTTGAAAAGGCGAGAATGACATGTATGCCGAAATTCCCGTGCAACTTTGGGAGAATTTGAAACCTCATTTCAATAATTACAAATCTTAAATACAAAATAAAGGATGATAAACAAGTTATCGGGCTTTTGACAGCTGATGTATTGTTAAATATCACCCCGCTTGCCAGAATATGAAGCTTGGGGCTCGTTCGCTACGCTCACTCGCCCCTGTGCTTCATATTCTGGCTCACGGGTTGATATTTTACGATACATAGCTGTCAAGAGCCCGATAACATATACACCCACGATATGATGAGAAGCTAGCATATATATATAGTAAATATTTGTGCTAAAGCCAACACCTGAAATACCATGAATATTATCCCTTCTAACAAAACAGCCTGCTACGCATGACCTTTCATTTTTGTCTCGCCCGCGACGAAAGTCGCGAAAGGGAGACATAGCGATCCAAAATTCCGTCGTCGGCGTCGTCGTCAACATTTATTGTAACCCTGTGGTTAAAGTTTTCTAAACATCAATATCTTCATCAAATCTTTATGGAATCATTTGAAATTTGGACAGAAGCAAGAAAATGGTCAGAAAATTACCTCTAGCTGAAAAAATTGGAATTTTTTTTTATTTTATCCCTAATTTTTCCGTATTTCGACTTAGTTTTTTTTGCACAAGAAATTTATTTTAACCCTGTGGTTAAAGTTTTTTAGAAGTCAAATGAAGTTATTTAATCTTATTGGAATTTCACAAAAAGTGGTCAAACGTTAGATGATGGTCAGAAAATTACCTCAGAAATGAAAAAAAATTGAATTTTTTTTCTGTTTTTTTTTCTGTATTTTTTTCCAAATTTGGACTTTAAGTTTTTTTTTCAAAAAAAATTTCAATGTTAGTTGTTAAGAAGTAGAATAGAGTCTTTGAATCTTAATATAATTACATTAAAATTGACAGTTCTACAAAAATTAGCAGATGTGTAACAGGCTGTTGGAATTTTGATTCCGGTTCCAACTTTGGTAAATTTCCTGAAATTGTCAAAGACCAATAATTTTTGAAATTTTTGCATTCAATTACAAATTTTAACAATGTTTTTGTATCAAGCATAATTTTGAACAGTAAAGAATTAAATAAAATGGTTCCAACTTTGGTAAATTTCCTGAAACTCTCAAAGACAAGCTATTTTTAGAAATTATTCTAAGCAACAATGCTTTTTTTAATAAATTTGAATCAAACAAACATTTTTAATACGGAAATGAAATTGCCAAAGTTTTTGATTCCAATTTTGGTTTACATTCCTGGAACTTTCAAAGACCTGTTAATTTTTGGAATTCTACCTAGCTGCAACCATAACTTTTTCGGTTCCATTCAGTTAAAATGGTGATTTTCAAAAGTCAAATTGCAAAAATCTTTGATTCTTATTTTGGTAAATTTCCTGGAACTCTCAAAGACCTGTTATTTTTGGAATTCTACCTAGCAACAATACCTTTTTCAATTCCTTACATTTATAAGGATCAATTGCAAAAATCTTTGATTCTTATTTTGATAAATTTTCTGCAACTCTTGTGGATCTGTTTTTTTTAAATTTTACCTAGCCACCATAACTTTTTAAGTTCCTTTCAGTTATAATGATCATTTTCAAAAGTCAAATTGCAAAAATCTTTGATTTTTTAATTTGGTAAATTTCCTGAAACTCTCAAAGATATGTTATTTTTGGGAATTCTACCTAGCAACCATATCTTTTTCAGTCCTTACAGTATGAATAATTATTTTCTATAGTGAATTCTGATATGACGTCCTTTAATCGCCTTGTGTCCATAACAGTGGTAAAATCCGCATATATTCGTGGGCATTGTCATGACAATCGACGGTACTTTTGATAACGTCATAGAAAGTTTGATGACAGTTTTTGCAGCGTCATAGAACAAAACGTCATACTTTGCGGGGTAAAATGGCTGTTTCACCTATGAATACATAGACGATTTCATCTTTTCGCATACGCTCGGGGTAAAATATTTGCCATAAAGGGCCAACCCGTGGTAAAATCGCCATATATTCACGCTCCCGTGAATTATTTCTTAAATTTCCAAAATCCTGCATTCCAATCGTGGATAATTTCATGAAACTTTAAAAGACCAGTTATTTTTTTGAATTCTACTTAGCAACCAAAAATTTTTTGCAAACATTTCATTGAAAACAGTCATTGTACAAAATGATCTGATACCAATTTTAATTGGTATGAAAGTCTCGAAGACCAGATATTTCTTGAAATTCTACCTGGCAACCTCATCTGAATATAGGCCAAATTATAATAACAATGTAGTGAGCGGGCGAGACATTAGGTTCCGTGGAACCTTAACGAATTTTTCATTTGTTTATGAATGGTTGCTTCGAAAATACTGCTCCGTATGCCGATGACAACAGAATTCTCTCTTTTTAAATCAAAATAATAATTGCTTTTGAACAACATCACAGATAACAAAATACCGAAATTAGTAAATTCAGCTTCTGTATATGTACATTTTGTACAATTTATGTATATACAGTGCAGATAAAATCAAAACGTTTGGAAATCCAGACACTGTTACGCTGCGTAATTCAATCGCTCATAAGAAAAATAACGATTCGAGTACGGGGTAGGTTTGAATTTTGGGTCGGTGTTGTATTGCCATTTTTCCCCCATGCCAGTTTTTATCCCGGGGAAAAACTGGATCGATCCAATTTTTCCCCTAGGAAATTTTGGATCAGAGCCGTTTCGTACATATGTTTTTTTTTTAAATGTTTTATTGCAAAAAATATTCAAGGACTAACCATTCTGTGATTGCTGAACACCAACTAATTTGCGGGTCAAGAGGTATATCCGTGGGTCTGACCCGCTTTTTAGCTCGCCTGCTAAAAAGATTCAACTGAATAATTACTAGGGTATATAGTTTCAAATTTGTCATTTCTTTGTCTCAGGTCAAACAACATGGCTGTCGTTGCTAAAAAAAGAACAGAGAGGCTGATTGTAGTTTTTGGCAAACAACTCAAAAGCCTTACCAAATATGAACTGGCTCATGTATAAAAGATCAGCATGACAAGGTCTACCTACCTAGCAGACACGTTAAGTTTCTCAGATTAAGACAATTTCTCAATAACGTTAGTGGCACATGTATGTCAATGATATTAAGTATGTCTTAGGTAGTATATGTCAGCCTGGCATATAACTGTTGTCATTGACCTCAATTCATAGTCTTTAATTTCAAAAAGCAGTATTTCTTATTGACTATGCAGTCCGTATTAACAGTAGCTACTTTTGTGCAATTAGATTTTAATATCTGATATAGAAGCTGAAAATGCAGATATCTAAAATTTTCTGTTCGAAAAAAAAATTGTAAGAGCACATAATTGCACAGCTGCAAACAACGATTGTCACATGATCTTTTTCTTGTTGTAGTTGCATTACATACTTTCAGGAATTTGTTGTAAGCCATTGAGTTGAACAATATATTGTGTTGCAATGGTAATTTCATTAAACAATATGTAGTGAAATTAAGTGAATATTTGATCTATTACTCTAAAATGACACATGTTTTAAATAAATTCATCAACTGAAACGAAGTTCAGCAAATGACTTAAGTATTGTACAAGTTGCAGGTCATTTTGGGGCTAAATTTGTACAAATTATAATTTGTATATTAATTTGTACAAAGTGAAAAAAACCACATTATAATTTGTACAGAATTTTTTTACAAAATATAGTTTTTGCAAAATTACAACTAATACATATAAGAATAATACATTAAAAAAAATGCGTCGAAGATAACGTCGTGAAGATTATCGATGACGTCGGGGGAAAAACTGGCTCATGTCATAATTGAGGAGAAGAACTGGACTGATCCAGTTCTTCCCCCGTAAATTTGTAGGGGAAAATTGTATCATGCCAGCCGGGGGGAAAATTGGGAGCGATCCAGAATTTCCCCCCGGAAAGACTAGCATGGGGGAAAAATGACAATATGACACCGGAACATTTATATGACGGCTTTTCCTTCGTGACGTCATAATGGAATGACAGATTTCGTTTTCTTTGCCGCGAATTAACTCCCTTTTCCCGTAAATGATGTTTCATCCGGTAACTTTGTAAAATATCTCTGTTAAAAGCATGGTGGCATATGCATTTTTTATTGTAACAAATAAATTATATCATTAACTATTTGTTTATAAAAATACATCAGCTTCTCATGGATAAAAAGTGAATTAATGTAAATTAAGGTGAAAAAAGGGCTGGAAATGAGCAAACTTTGATCTCAATTCTAGAAAAAGCAAGCATGGTGACCAATACTTTTTATCACATATTTCGGGTAAGTTTGATTGGTTCTTCCAACAAAATATCATAGATATGAATATAACTGTCTCTCTACCTTAAATATTTTACGAAAGGATATGGAGTAAATGAACATGAGACCATAACACATATGTTAACTCCAACTGCAATAATTTTAATGAGCTGTATGGCCATTTCGGAAATTTATTCCTCATCAGCAGCACTAGAACCCAAACAAAGGAAATTCATAATTTCAAAAAATGTTTAAAATGCATCAAACCAAACGAAATCCGAATAATCAATAATATCAAATATAGCTAAGGACAAAACTACGATTGAGGGAGTTAATCCTTCGGTTTTAGAATTTACATAAGTTTAGACAATAGAAATTGAATAAAGTGTACACATGAGATATTATCTCATGTACAAGTACACCATATCTAAGAAAAAGAGCATACATCTCTACCACGGGGAATTGTTTTACCAACTCCACACTGCAATAAAAGATTAAAATTAAAATAAAATGCAATTAAAAGCTGATAGAGAACAAGTAAACAAAAAGATCTGATAAGGAAAGCCAAAATCAGCTAAAGACTGGTAAAATGACCAAATAAGAGTGTTGGATTTTGTTTTTCATAAACGTCTGGCTCTCGTCATCTCATCAATGAAACTCGCTCTAACATGGAATTTTTGTATACTTCTGTTCTATATAGTGATTCTCTAAATACAAAACACTTTTTTAATATAATCCTCCGACCTACATACCCATGTCCCGAGGTGGCCACTTATCTAACATACATACCCCTTGTCAAGGCATCTGCCCTTTGATGGTCGGCCCAGTTAAATCCTTGGCCAGCAGATGTGTATGTTGATATAAACCCTTCATCAGCAGTGATGAGGTAATCAGTTTTACCAACTCTTAATACTCTGGCGTTGTCTGGCTGTCTGATGCTCTGTAACGGATACTTCCTCATGTGTACACCTATAAATACAGAGCATTAAAATGTACTGACTATAGCATTGTCTGGTTGTCTGATGCTCTGTAACGGATACTTCCTCATGTGTACACCTATAAATATAGAGAGCATTAAAATGTACTGACTATAGCATTGTCTGGCTGTCTGATGCTCTGTAACGGATACTTCCTCATGTGTTCACCTATAAATATAGAAAGCATTAAAATGTACTGACGCTAGCATTGTCTGGTTGTCTGATGCTCTGTAACGGATACTTCCTCATGTGTACACCTATAAATATAGAGCATTAAAATGTACTGACTATAGCATTCTCTGGTTGTCTGATGCTCTGTAACGGATACTTCCTCATGTGTACACCTATAAATATAGAGAGCATTAAAATGTACTGACGTTAGCATTGTCTGGTTGTCGGATGCTCTGTAACGGATACTTCCTCATGTGTACACCTATAAATAAAGAGCATTAAAATGTACTGACGCTAGCATTGTCTGGTTGTCGGATGCTCTGTAACGGATACTTCCTCATGTGTACACCTATAAATATAGAGCATTAAAATGTACTGACTATAGCATTGTCTGGTTGCCTGATGCTTTGTAACGGATACTTCCTCATTTGTACACCTATAAATATAGAGAGCATTAAAATGTACTGACTATAGCATTGTCTGGTTGTCTGATGCTCTGTAACGGATACTTCCTCATGTGTACACCTATAAATACAGAGAATTAAAATGTACTGACTATAGCATTGTCTGGTTGTCTGATGCTCTGTAACGGATACTTCCTCATGTGTACACCTATAAATATAGAGCATTAAAATGTACTGACTATAGCATTGTCTGGTTGTCTGATGCTTTGTAACGGATACTTCCTCATGTGTATACCTATAAATATAGAGAGCATTAAAATGTACTGACGCTAGCATTGTCTGGCTGTCTGATGCTCTGTAAAGAATACTACCTCATGTGTACACCTATAAATATAGAGCATTAAAATGTACTGACGCTAGCATTGTCTGGTTGTCGGATGCTCTGTAACGGATACTTCCTCATGTGTACACCTATAAATATAGAGCATTAAAATGTACTGACGCTAGCATTGTCCGGTTGTCGGATGCTTTGTAACAGATACTTCCTCATGTGTACACCTATAAATATAGAGAGCATTTAAATGTACTAACGCTAGCATTGTCTGGCTGTCTGATGCTCTGTAACGGATACTTCCTCATGTGTATACCTATAAATATAGAGCATTAAAATGTACTGACGCTAGCATTGTCTGGTTGTCGGATGCTCTGTAGCGGATACTTCCTCATGTGTATACCTAAAAATACAGAGCATTAAAATGTACTAACTATAGCATTGTCTGGCTGTGTGATGCTCTGTAACGGATACCTCCTCATGTGTACACCTATAAATATAGAGAGCATCAAAATGTACTGACTATAGCATTGTCTGGCTGTCTGATGCTCTGTAACGGATACTTCCTCATGTGTACACCTATAAATACAGAGCATTAAAAGGTACTAACTATAGCATTGTCTGGCTGTCTGATGCTCTGAAACGGATACTTCCTCATGTGTACACCTATAAATATAGAGAACATTAAAATGTACTGACTATAGCATTGTCTGGCTGTCTGATGCTCTGTCAAGGATATTTTCTCATGTGTACACCTATAAATATAGAGCATTAAAATGTACTGACTATAGCATTGTCTGGCTGTCTGATGCTCTGTAACGGATACTTCCTCATGTGTACACCTATAAATACAGAGCATTAAAATGTACTGACTATAGCATTGTCTGGCTGTCTGATGCTCTGTAACGGATACTTCCTCATGTGTATACCTAGAAATATAGAGAGCATTAAAATATACTAACTATAGCATTGTCCGGCTGTCTGATTCTCTGTAAAGGATACTTCCTCATGTGTATACCTATAAATATAGAGAGCATTAAAATGTACTGACGCTAGCATTGTCTGGCTGTCTGATGCTCTGTAAAGAATACTACCTCATGTGTACACCTATAAATATAGAGAGCATTAAAATGTACTGACCCTAGCATTGTCTGGCTGTCTGATGCTCTGTAACGGATTCTTCCTCATGTGTACACCTATAAATATAGAGAGCATTAAAATGTACTGACGCTAGCATTGTCTGGCTGTCTGATGCTCTGTAACGGATACTTCCTCATGTGTACACCTATCAATATAGAGAGCATTAAAATGTACTGACTATAGCATTGTCTGGTTGTCTGATGCTCTGTAACGGATACTTCCTCATGGCGTACACCTATAAATATAGAGAGCATAAAAATGTACTGACTCTAGCATTGTCTGGTTGTCTGATGCTCTGTAACGGATACTACCTCATGTGTACACCTAGAAATATAGAGAGCATTAAAATGTACTGACGCTAGCATTGTCTGGTTGTCGGAATCTCTGTAAAGAATACTTCCTCATGGATATATCTATAAATATAGAGAGCATTAAAATGTACTGACGCTAGCATTGTCTGGCTGTCTGATGCTCTGTAAAGGATACTACCTCATGTGTACACCTATAAATATAGAGAGCATTAAAATGTACTGACGCTAGCATTGTCTGGCTGTCGGATGCTCTGTAAAGAATACTTCCTCATGGGTATACCTATAAATATAGAGAGCATTAAAATGTACTGACGCTAGCATTGTCTGGTTGTCTGATGCTCTGTAACGGATACTTCCTCATGTGTACACCTAGAAATATAGAGCGCATTAAAATGTACTAACTATAGTATTGTCTGGTTGTCTGATGCTCTGTAACGGATACTTCCTCATGTGTACACCTAGAAATATAGAGAGCATTAAAATGTACTAACTATAGCATTGTCTGGTTGTCTGATGCTCTGTAACGGATACTTCCTCATGTGTATACCTATAAATATAGAGAGCATTAAAATGTACTGACGCAAGCATTGTCTGGCTGTCTGATGCTCTGTAAAGGATATTCCCTCATGTGTACACCTATAAATATATAGAGCATTAAAATGTACTGACGCTAGCATTGTCTGGTTGTCTGATGCTCTGTAACGGATACTTCCTCATGTGTACACCTATAAATACAGAGCATTAAAATGAACTAACTATAGCATTCTTGGTTGTCTAATGCTCTGTAACGGATACTTCCTCATGTGTACACCTAGAAATATAGAGAGCATTAAAATGTACTGACGCTAGCATTGTCTGGCTGTCTGATGCTCTGTAACGGATACTTCCTCATGTGTACACCGAAAAATATAGAGCTTTAAAATGTACTAACGCTAGCATTGTCAGGTCGTCTGATGCTCTATAACGGATATTTCCCCACGTGTACACCTATGAATATAGAGTATTTAAAAGTAATAATTAGATCATAGTTCAGGAACTCCTGGAAAGGGGATGAAAATATAGTTTCAAGTTTAAGGAAAATAAATTTAATTATTTCGTTATATTCAATTGATCTAGTTTATTACCAAGAGCACAAAAGACAGATTAGTAATATAATTCAATGTCCAAAGACATAACACGCCCCCAAAAACATAAAAAAACAACAACAACAACAAAAAAAAACCAGAGCCACAAACAAAGACCAACAAAACAAAAGTAGCATTAAAAGGTTAATAATTCACATTGTCTGTTTGTGTTTTCCTCTTGATATGTTAGATTTTGATAAACCAGCTGTCAGAAGCTAAAGCAGTCAAGGTATATACATGTATTAGGGTAAAACTACACTTAATCTGGTCGAACATATATTATAAACCGGAAGCACTGTAACAGGTGCATTTATTTTGAATTCTCGGTGTTATAAATTCTCATATGATGTGTTTGTTATAGACTTTCATTGAAATTTTCTGTCATTGTCATGTTTTCATTTTAATACTTTAATGTGTTTTACCATAACGAACTTGCCATTTACGTTTATATATGAAAAATTATCCCTTCTTTATTCAAAACATTCATGTGTTTTGTCATTCATTAAAACATGACACTCTTTTTTTCATCGCTTTGTACCACTGTGATCGACACCACGATCCTATGAAATTTATTAAAAAACAACTTTCAGTTTCATACCTCCGTCTCTGTCACTTCCATCTAGTCCTATTGAGTTCCATTCTTTTCTGGGAATATTACCAATGGAAACTTCGGATTTTCTCAAGTCTAGTTTGGCAATGGCGTTATTTTTCTGTTTAAACATATATCTATTACAATAATATAGTTTCAGAATGGTAAATAAATTTAGGATAATTAAATTGTCAACTAGCACATTGTTCTTAGAAAAATATTCAACAAATTGTTGTTAAAAACAAAGTACACTTTTTTCATCGCTTATATCATTGCAATCAACGCCCCGATGGTATGAAAGTATTACCACACATCTAAACAAGTCAATTTTATATATTTTTTATTTCAGAATTTTCGAATGTCGGTTACTAGTAATGTCTGTTTTTTCAATAAAAAACCCAACATTTTCTTCCTCTCGCATAGCTCTGTACTTAGCTGATTCTGGCTTTTCTTTTAAGATCATTTTGGTAATTTGTCCTCTATCAGATTTCACACATATTTCGGTATTATTTACTTCGTATTTAGTTATTTATGAAGAGCCTTCATCTTTTAAAATTAGCCTTTACCTGAAGTATGATATAAGCAGTTGTTTCATCAGGACTAATAGCAATATATTCTGGTTCAGCATCCTGAGCAAAACTAGGCTGGGTGGTTTGAGGCCATAAGTTTTGTGGAATGTAATATGAAGGTCGGCGCAACATCCAGCTATAATATAATTGAAAATTTAAGTATTAAACTGTTAAATATGTTTCTGGTGCTTGGATTAAAGCATATACATGTATAAATACAAAAAAATACCGAAATTGCATAAGAACAGTGAATCTAGCTATGCTGTACACGTGTTTCAAGGAGTAACCTCTCATCAGCATCATTAAAATCAAATAATATGGAAAGCCGTAATCCAAAAGTTGTCCAAAAAGAAGTACTCATTACCAAGAATATCGAAATAGGAAGCCAAATCTAGGACCAAGGACATCTTCCGAGTGCAATACACGGAATGATGCCTCAGTATTTTTAAGTGGTTAGAATTTTGATAAAAACAGTAAATCTCTTTAACACGCAAGGTAAATTTTAATGTCAGACAAGTCTGACTATTGGGCTGGTGAATACCCTCGGGGACCTCTGGTCCACCAGCAGTGGCATCGGCCCAATGGTTCAAAATACAAAAAAAAAATACCGAAATTGCATTAAAAAAAGTAAATTTAGTTATGCTGTACATGTGTTTCAAGGAGTAACCTCTCATCAACAGCATTAAAATCAAATAATATGGAAAGCCGTAATCCAAAAGTTGCAAAAAGAAGTACTCATTACCAAAAATATCGAAATAGGAAGCCAAATCCAGGACCAAGGACATCTACCGAGTGCCATACACGGAATGAAGCCTCAGTATTTTTAAGTGGTTAGAATTTTTATAAAAACAGTAAATTTCTTAAACAGGCAAGGTAAAATTTTCATTTCAGACAAGTCTGACTATTGGGCTGGTGAATACTATGACCGGACATTTTGGACCTTAAATTTGGTAACATAAATTGACAATTAAATTAGGTAACATAAATTGCATATTTCAATGTATTTCGTATTTACTGTAATTATTTTTCAAAGTATTGATTTTCTGTAATCCGCCAACGAATTCTATGTTTGGACAATAGTGACAAAATGCTAATCCGTAAAGTGGTTATCTATTTACTTCTCTAAAGTGACATTTCTATGGACAACGTTAATCTCTGTTTTTTATATATTGTTGTTATTTTATTTGTTATGTCAGTTTAGGTTTATAGTTCGGTTACGCCGGACTGCAAAATAAAAGTTATAGAACGGAAATATATTCCTTCTTGATTTTATAACCGGAACATCTTTTCCCCCGGTTATACGTGGTGGTTACAGTGGTTGATCCCGTACCTAGTTCTACCGTGAGTTAAATTCCCCAACTGAAAATGGAAACGTGGAGAACAGATTTTTACAGACCTTGGAGCATCCAGTCGTGTGATTATGGAACGCCATATCCGTCAGAACAAATATGTGCCGTCAATTTGGAAAATAGTTTATGCAAATTTTGCGGTAAGACTGTATATTCTCAATTTCACTTTAATATATGTGTAGCAAGAAGATCTTTCTGTTATAAATGTAAACATTTTGGACATTTTGCCAGGATGTGTCAATTTCATTCAAAGGGCGGAGAGAGACCCGCTAAGGTAAAATCTAAGTCAAAAATCAAAAGAGACTCACAAAGAATGAAGGAATTTAAAGAAAGAAAGTCAATGAGTGAATTCCCATGTTTTTCACTTAATAATATTGAACTTCAAGAAACATTTCCCGGACTCGATTACCGGAAAGAAGAAATTGACAAACTTAAATGGAAAAATGAAAGATTACATTCCGAAAAAGTGAAAAATATGATAAAGAGTGTTCATTATGAGAAGAAATATAATGATATCAGTGAAAAACATAGACAAGCAATGGCTGAGCTAAAGAATTTTCAGCAAGAACGCACCCGCGATAAACAAAAAATTGAAGACCTTGAAGAAGAAATGATGGACTATAAATTACAAATTGAAGTTCATGTTTGTAAAGTAAACACATCTAGACAGTTAGCTGAGATACAAGAGTTGCAATCAAAAATAGACGAGTCAGAGGAGTATGCCGAAAGAATGTACGATCAAAGGTGCGAAGCAATCGACAATCAGAGAAAATTACAACGCGAAAAGGAAAAATTAGAAGCAAACATTCAGAAACTTGAAGATCAGTTGGACAATTTTAGGAAGTCCCGAGGTGATAACGTAAATCGGAATCAGTATAGGAGACATCCGCGAAACAGTCGACATTATCATCCAGATTATCGGAGGTGAAAATAAGACACGAGGACGTGTCTTCCGTGGAGCGGAGGAACAGTATAACCGGGGGAAAAAAATTCAAGAAGGAATATATTTCCGTTCTATACTTTTATTTTGCAGTCCGGCGTAACCGAACTATAAACCTAAACTGACATAACAAATAAAATAACAACAATATATAAAAAACAGAGATTAACGTTGTCCATAGAAATGTCACTTTAGAGAAGTAAATAGATAACCACTTTACGGATTAGCATTTTGTCACTATTGTCCAAACATAGAATTCGTTGGCGGATTACAGAAAATCAATACTTTGAAAAATAATTACAGTAAATACGAAATACATTGAAATATGCAATTTATGTTACCTAATTTAATTGTCAATTTATGTTACCAAATTTAAGGTCCAAAATGTCCGGTCATAATACCCTCGGGGACCGAGTTAGTTATGCTGTACACGTGTTTAAAGGAGTAACCTCTCATCAGCAGCAAAAGTTGTCCAAAAAGAAGTACTCATTACCTAAAATATCGAAATAGGAAGCCAAATCCAGGACCAAGGACATCTACCTACACATTCATGTTCATACAATGTATATGAATATAAATAATTAATCTAACTACTAACAAACATACGATTTAACAAGTTTCTTCTCATCATGTATATTACATTTGATTTGTTACTGGGACCTGTTTTTCGTTGTCGCTGATTTTAATTCATATACAAGTGGAGCACTTATTCGTTTCACATGTGACAAATATGACCATAATCAATATGAAAAAGAAAGGAAATGGGGTAAATGTCAAAGAGACAAAACCCCACCTCCGGACTAAAACAACCATAAACAAAGCATCTAGGGGTCACCGTACGGTTTTCAACACAGTGAGGGGACTTACACCATATGGCAAGCCCTAAATGGCCCAAAAGGATAAAAAATAAGTGAATAAATCAATGGAAACAAACCACATCCAATAACCCAAATATCAAGAAACTAAAATTTTATAAGAAGACAAGGACAAGCCAATGACCAACATATTCCTGACTTGAGACAGGCGCAAAAATTGCGGTGGGGTTAAACTCGTTTTCTTGGATCCAAACCCTCCCCTATGTGTGGTGAATGGCTAAAAAATAAATACACAAAAAGACTCATAGTAAACATCAAACTAGTAAAAAGTCCCAACTCATCAAGACGAGTACCATTACAATGAAGTATATAAAACATGAAGACAATACACACAGGTACTGTCCCGACAAATGCTCACAGTTACTGACAACTAGCTAAGGACATAATTTCCGTTGACTATGATATCAAACCTTCTTACATATGAAACTTCAATTGAAATACTTCTAAATGGATTTCATATAAAAACATCATCAATTATGAAAGAAGAACATGATATTGTGCAATGCCAAATACTGCCAATATGAAAATTGTGGTTTTAAGCATTTAGGAGCTGATCAATATCTTTGCCAGCAAAACTAACAACAATGCTGTATTAATATCCGTTATGAATAAGTTTGTTCAACGGATTAATAAGTTTGGAGGGACAATTTTTGAATTTATGCGCTATGTAAATGATATTTTCATAGAAGTTTGGATGTTAAATGCCCTGTTGTATAAGAGCCCTGCATGTAGAACCAATTTTTTTGTATAAGTCAATGCATCTATAATAAAATTTGGAGAACGTTTTTATCTAATACCTAAAGTTTTTATATTTTAAAGAATATAGAAAGTTCTTTACTCCTTTGAAGATATATATAGATTGTTTAATATCGAAATGGTAAATTCCTACTTCCTACAAAAATGGAAACTTAGGAGGATGCATAGATTTTACTGATAAAATATCTATCGACTCTGGAGGTCAAGCTTACACACATAAAAATAATATTACTTTCCAGAAGTGTCTCCAGAAGAAAAATCCACAATAGTCTCAGATGGACTTCCGTATCTTTCTCTGGTTACCACAGTAACAGTTCCCATAGGATCCATGAATTGGTTCGAAATGTCTCTACCAGCTCTTCCTTCATTCGCGACAAGAACCTTTTTACAACTTGGTGTAAATGTAACCATATCAGGGAAAGCACCGACTGAAACATTGAAGTAAATCAAGTTATATAGCAGCCATTGTACTTGATAGCTAATCTGCAGGACTAAAAGATTTCGGGTACGAAAAACAAAAAGGTAGTACACATCTTTCAAGTGTATCACTATAAAAGGAGTGTTTAATTTAATAACCTGAGAAATTAATTAAATAATAATGAATCAATGTTTTATATCTTGTTTTATTAAAGAAAAATAAATAATGTAAAAAAACATTTTCGATGAAAATTATTTTAAAAAATTCAAATTGGGTTTAACTGTTTTACAGATAATTTATCATTCTCGAATCTATGAGACGGGAAACCAACCTTTAATTAATATTCTGATATATATCCACCCTATCATTCGGAAAAACATAACATGTCTAAAATGTATAATGATCTACAACAATTCATTAGTTTTGAGGCGTTCTTGTTCTTTTTTGTCTAATGTTTTGTCTTTGACATGCTGTCTCTATTTGTGTTGGATATGATTTGCCGTGATTTAGATTTTTTATTTTGGAAATCCCCTTTCATCATTTTTGTTCCGACATTACCACAAGCATTAATTCACGAAAGCGGGAATGAGTTTTGGTCACGAGATGAATATTTTCGATAATCATACCAGGTAATTTTCCATCAGCTTGTAATTGTGTTTCTCCTCTTCTCAGTGTATGGAAGAAGTACAGATGACCTTCATATACGTCCTTGACCGGAGACGACAAAGCTACAGCAACTTCCGTTCCACATACAGCTACATCACGTGGTTTACCGTCACCAGATTTAGAGAACACATGAGTAAGAGCAATTTGAGGTGATGCTGGATCAGCTATGTCGATAATATGCATCAGTCCGGAATCTTCTCCTGTTGTAAAGAAAGGTGTATTTAAAATTGAACAGGGGCCCTCCTATACAACATCTAAATTAAGGTGTTGTTCATTTGTGTGGTCCTCGGCCCCCATTTGTCTTTTCTGTGTCGTACTTGTGTGAAGTCTGTGTTTCTATGCGTTTCCGATGGTAAAATAATATTTTTTTTTGATAATTCGTTTATGGACCGACGGTTCGGTTCTCAATTACTTCTTTATGAATAAACATTCATGCTGAGAGTTTAAGTTCAAAAAAAATCTTCAGACACGCTTGTTTTCCTTGATTGCAAGAGCACATTGCAAGTTTAATTAATGTTTGATGACAATCCCGAATCCATGACCAGAAAAGACATGTATGTAGCTTTGTTCGACACTTAGCAAAGAATTCCGCTCAAACTGGTGCTAGGGACTGTCTTGAACTTAGTATGGGGTATGAACAAAGCTCATCGTTGAAGGCCTCATGGTGACTTCAAGATGAAGAACAACAATGAAAGCTTGTTCCTTTGCTGGTTTTTACCATCTATTTGTAGAGACTTTGTCTAATGCGCATTACTCCATATCCTTTCATTCACCATAATATGATTTTAATCACATTTATTTTGCCTTTTTTTATCATCTTGATCAGTCCGTGTATTTTTTTTTCTTGCTTGATACGATAAATAGACTGATCTACCATTATTGGGTATTGCTATGTTCCATCTCACAAATGTTCCATCTCACAACATTTTCGACTTTACTAATACACAAGATCATTTTACTTTGATTCAATCACAGATTTGTTTAGAAAGACGATATTCTTTACACTATCTATAGCTCGCCATCACAGTGGAGTTGTCTATTATAATCCCAGGTAGTATAAAAATCCAGTATACTCAGTGAGTTTATCAGTAGTTGTAGGATCTGCCGGTGTATATAAAATATAAATACCGAAATTACTGTGATTTGATTTTTTTAAGATGGCCATTTAGGTCTCTTCAAGGTAGATATGATCAAAAGTGAACATTTGGAAGAAAAGATGTATAAATGCTGATAGAGAACAAATTACCGATATGATCTAAATGGAACGTCAACTGTAACTAAGGACAGAGCATGAAAAAGATACTCCTTAGCTTAAAAAAAGATTGAATAAAAAACTAATTTGCACATCCCTGTATGAAAAGTTTATTACTGTCAAGTATGTTTATCTTGTCCTTTAATAAAACAACGACAGTAGAATACAGAGGGAACAAGGAATGAGATAATTACATAAATCAAAGTCCACAGACATGGCAATAACGGGAACACAGGAAAAAGAAAACGACGATAATAACTAAGGCACCCATAGTGTGAAGTCTGAGTTAACAGTGAAAGGAATTGGTGTAAATGTACCATTAGACAAAGTCTCTACACTTACATGATAGGACCAAGCAATGGAACAGTGCTTTTATTGTTGTTTTTCATCTTAAAGTCACCATAAAGCCTTCAACAATGACTTTCGGTCATACCCAATAGTAAGTTCACCCCAGCCCCCTGGCACCGATTAGGGCGGAATTCATTGCTTACTGTCGGACAACACCACACCCATGTTTGTTCAGCCCATGGGTATGGGATCGTCAGCAACAATAAAAGTAAATGACAAAGTGCTCTTACAATCATATTGTATGGAAAACCATATGTTTAATGCTTGTATCAATGGTTCACCATCACGTTGGTAGTTCGCTGTTACAGTGGAATTAGCTCATACAGTGCCAGTTTGTAAAATCAGCCAGCTAATATGCTGTACAGCTGCATCAATAAGTCACCATGGCCATGATTGGGCCACATCATTTCTGTCCATACCATGGCATTGTGGCAGTCTATGTATTGAGACAATGCCTCCACATCATATACTTTGTAATATATACATAAATTACAATTCATCACTTAGCCCAAAACAGTATAGACAGACAATATTCCAAAGAACTGTATAAATAATTTTTCGTCACTTAGGGATGGCTGACAAGTAGTCCATTAGAGTATAAAAAGCATATATTCTCAACTACGTTATAAGTAGTTTGTCATCACTGTGGACATAGCCTATATAGTATCAGAGGCATTACCCTATAGTGCCAGAGGAATTAGCTTTTATAGTCCCAGAGTTTCGAATATGATCACATCGCCGTCACAGTGAGGTTGGCTTATTAAGATCTATATGAAGCCAGAGTATTACCGGACTACCGGTATTTGCTCAGCAAGTATTACAGTAAGTAGACACAAATGTGTCATTGGATGATATCAAAATTTTGCAGAATCTGGCGTTGTTGAATATGGGAAATAGTCTATCAAGCTAAGGAATATTTCAGTCTACTAGTATTTGAATTCATACCATTAAATGACGTACCTACAACGTATAACATTTCATTTATAGGATCGTATGCTGCTTCTTCTGCTGCTCCACTAAACATAGCAAATGTATCTTTAGGAGGAGGTGTGGAGGACAGACGTGTGTATGACAATGACTTTAAGTAATATTCAGCCATTGACACATGGCAACAGCACAACAGCAATGATAGGCCTAGTAATACTTTGAACAGGTCCATACCTGAAAGAAATGTTACAGAAAATATTGTTAATTAATTGACCACACTTACAGGATAGGTAGTGCAAGACATTTAATCATAAAAATAGCTTAGTAAATCGACCATACCTGATACATAGGTAAAGCAAAATACAAGGAAACAACGGCAGTAGAATACCGAAGGAACAAAGGAGTGAAATTTACAAAAATCGAAGTCCAAAGGCATGGCAAAAACGAGAACACAGAAAATAATGACGCCAGACACAAAACAACGACGCTAGACGAACGCAAAGCACAGACACAGAAATCACAACATTCAAAACAAAGCACTCGGGAAACAGAGGAATACTTCAAGTTTCGTATTCAACTAATATCTGAGTAAATGATATTGAAATACAGCCAGACCTACAGCTCAATGATTGATGCCATTTAAGTAAGTAAGGGGGCTATATTCATATTCTGTCACACAGTCTCTCCTTCTGATTCCGAACAAACATTGGTAACTTAATTATAACAATGTGGTAAAGAAGTGAACAAGAAAGAAAATGCGTTATTACATATGGAATATATAATAACAAGTTGTTGATTGTCATAGTTCTCACTGGTTCTAATTTGGAAAATTTGAACAATAATTCTTATTTCTAACCCTGATTAGTAGAGAACAATGACAATAACCGATTATGCAAATAATAGATTTATTTCTTCTAATTCTTAAACATTTTATATCTGTAATAGTTTGGGTAAGTTTCTATCTCGATTTTCGCCTTTTTCACCAATAATGTGCTGTAACGGAAATTATCCACAAAACAAGACCTTCATGGATGATTCAGATTAATTAACAATAGAAAAGGGCAAGTCGGAAGGAAACAACTATAATGTTTGAAAATTTCAATCACAGGCAGCCGAATGATCCAAGGAAAGTTGCAAACAAATTGTAGCTTAGATTAGACAATATACATTGGTGTACATTTTACAGTGCTAATGTACTAAGATATGCAATCCCAGTTTGTACTGTGGTTTAGTTTAAAGGAGATAAGATATTTCACAATACCACGTGATACTCACATTTTCTCGCCCTTATGTACTTCGGTACTGGCCCGAAAAATCAATTTTATTTGATAATTTTGAAAAAGAAAGGAAATGGGGTAAATGTCAAGGAGACCCATGTCCAGGTTAAAACGACACAAAACAAAGCATCTAGGGGTCACCGTACGGTCTTCAACACAGTGAGGAACTATTTTTTTTAAATAAATTTAAAACTAATTTGAAAAAGAAGGGAAACGGGGGATAAGTCAAAGAGAAAACGACCCAAAGGGGACTACCCCTGTGTAAAGCCCTGTCTTTAGATGATTTTGGCTTCCCAATTTGATCTTATTATTTCGTTCTTTGTACCAGTTTATATACATTTCTTGGTTTATGGTCTTCAAAATGTTTTGATTGAAGAAACAATCACTGTCAGAAGTTTATTTAACAGGTACGACTGCTATAAGTATTACTTTTACAAAATATTCTGCAACATAATATACAATTTACTGAAAAATATCGCTTTCCAGGACAACCAAACACTCATTTAAAGTAATTTCGGACACCTTCCTCTCCAAAAATAGGCATCGAACGCTCTTATCAAAACATATTTTGCAGCAGAACACATGATTTTCTAAATATTTTACATTTTTTGAATGGTGTCCGTGCCATTAAAGGTTATTTTAAAAATTCCAATGCTGTTGAAATTAATCTTCAAATTTCCTGTCAGGTTACAAGGAGTTGTAATTAGTTAAAAAATTTTTAATGTGAAAAAGAAAGGAAATGGGGTAAATGTCAAGGAGACAACATCCCATATCCAGGTTAAAACGACCCAAAACAAACCATCTAGGGGGTCACCGTACGGTCTTCAACACAGTGAGGAACCTCACACCATATAGCAAGCCCTAAATGGCCCCAAAAAGGTAAAAAGGTGAAAAAATCAATGGAAACAAACCACATCCAATAACCCAAATATCAAGAAACTAAATTTTATAAGAAGACAAGGACAAGCCAATGACCAACATATTCCTGACTT
>MJUU01073553.1:129041-150082 GCA_002080025.1 Modiolus philippinarum | reverse complement strand
TAAAGGTTTTTGCATGAAAGGGCCCCATGTCCATGTTGGGAGCATATTTGACAAACTGAGTCACAATTTGTGTTTTCCTGTCCAGTCCAATTGCAGTCCCTTTGTATATGATTAAATCCCCTGCAAGCGAAACATTGAATCGGCCCTTCCCTCTGCTGAGATGGAAGCTTTTGTGCCTGTTGATGTGTTCTTGGGGAGGGAAAACGCACATTTTGTTGATTTTCCGGCCTAAAATTTCGAAAAGCGGGCCTTCCCCTACCACGTGTATATCTTGATGGTTCTTTTGTAGAAAGACGGTCAAATTTTTCATTAAGTTGTTTAATTTGTTCCTTTAACTGATCGACTTCAGGATTGTTAGCAATTGTCTCCGCTTTTGGAGAGGTTTGATTTTGCGGCCCCTTTTCACATTTCAGTACAGCATTAATAGAATCAGGGTGTTCACGATATCCGCAAGCCTCTGCCATTTTGGCTGAGGTTAGCGCCTGATGTATGTCAGTTGGGTGCCCAGCCCTGACAAAAAATGACAGTTTTTCTGGGAGTCCACCTACAAATTTGGCTAGCATCTCGTGTGCAGGTTTCTGTAATAAGCTGCCCTTTTCAACAATACTGCTATAATAGTCCTCTAATTGTTGACCCGGTGTTAAAGACAGTTGTTGAAACATTTCGCTTTCAAGCATAACTGTAGAACTTTGCCAGTTAAAATTTATGTATTTCTCTTTAAAAAGAACAATGATAGTGTCCCAAGACTTTCTTGCAAGTTCACTCAATGATAAAAACCAAGTCAGTGCGGGCCCTTTTAGTTGTAAGTGGAAAGCGGCAATGCGTCGCTTTTCCGATGTCAAGTCATTTAATACTGCAAATGACTCAAACTCATCTAAAAATTTCTTGCCATTCTCATTTGGATAACCGTTAAATTCTCGACATTTACCAAATTTATTCATGATTTGTTTGGGTTGATCTGTATCGTAACGTGTTAGTTCAGGAGCGCTTAAATATGTTGCATTGTTTGATGGCAGGTCTGTTTCAAAATTTGAAATTTCTGTTTTGTTGAAATGAGGAATCGGTGAAATGTCTCTAGAAATTATAACTGACGGTGAACGGGAGGTAACTCTTGTTGGATTTAAAATGTAAAAGTCAGTACTGATTTCAGAATCAACACTGGTGTCTGATAAAGAATGTTCGCTCAATTCAGTATTTGCCCACTGAGATAGCAAGTTATCAAGTTCCGATTCAGTAAAAGGGGGCAGGCTTTCATTCATATTATACAATAAAAACTAATTGTTACAGCTTGTCCAATTCAAAGCCAGCTTGTAAAATATCACTAATTAAGTGGCGTGACAATCCACACCAAACGACAAAAGAAATATTGAAGAGTTCACTAAAAATTATATCACACATACATTTGGGCGAATGGCGAAACAATTTTCACCAAACGAAAATGCTAACATTAGAGCGCAAAATTGTGCATAAAACAGTATTTCTATGGGGAATCTGGCGAAGCAATCTTCACCAAACGAACAGGCAAAGTGTAGTAAATGGCGAGACAATTCTCACCAAACGATTAGTTGAATAAAAAGGAATGGCGAAACAATTTTCACCAAACGGACAATTAATGAAATAGGAATGGCGAAACAATTTTCACAAAACGGGCAATTAATTAATGAATAAGAATGGCGAAACAATTTTCACCAACCAGTAAACAAAACAGACATATATATTTATTTACAATCAACTGCAATAAGTTGGCAAATTTTTACAAGCCAATATTTGCAAAGTAATTCACAGGCATGAATTCCATCTTCATATAACAGGCCAAAATTGTATGTGTATCGGCTGTTAGGAATATTCCGGTCTCTTCTGCAATTCACCAAATCAATTGAAAATCGGGACGATCGTTTGTGCGTCAATCTATTGGAGTCCCTTATAAAACTATTGACCTCATCTATTTGGCGATTGAGTTCGTAATCCAAATGAATCTGCTGTCTTTTCTCAGAGTCTGAAAGGGTCTGTGGCTATGTGTTTCGTTCCACTTCGAAATGGAAGCCGATGGAAGTTCAAGATAAACCACTTCCACTGACTGGAATGAATTTACAAATGTCTTTATTTTCCTATAACAGTCAGTAATTTTACGTACTGTTGCGTTTCCTCGCCTAGTGGCCAAACTCAAAACAAAGCCTTCTTATGTGGACAGGTCGCATGTCCCAAGCCAAACGTACAAGACAATGTTAGGGTGCCGAAAAAGTTCTGTGGATAAATTCCTAACCAAAAACTGATATTGGTCTTCAGATTTTGCACCTCTAGTACACCACCCAATTATGTCGTTTCCGAACCCATTAATGTCAGATAAAACGTTTTGAAGTCTAACACCTTTGCTATCTGACAGGATAATTGGCGTTTTTGTTATTGGGCTGTCAACAACATTTCGGTTTCTGGTGACGAAATTTTCAAGTTGTCTTTTACTCATAACAGTTCTAATATAATCAAGAAAAAATCATACACTTCTAAAAGATTCAAGGTGGCGAGACAATTCTCACCAAACGAAACATCGAGCGTCCAAGAAAAATGCATGTACAAAATTTATGATCCAACTCTCATGAAATATCTAAGTTCTCCACCATATCGCACGGTCGGGGAATCTTTGGCCGTCGATTAATAAAACTCAAATCAAGTTTAACATGTATATAATTCCACAATTTACATCAGACGATTATTTTCTACCAAATATTTTACAGCGGGGATTCACAGACGACAAAACAGCTGATCAAGGCGAGACTAATTAGAAAACCCGTTCCGGAATTTAAGTATTTCCGGAAAGGTATTCATTTCCCAATCGACCTCCACAACTACCAATACAATATTATAACAGATGTGTTCCTTACATACTCTTTTAATAAGATATTCAAGGGGTTACCTTCATTTTATTAACAAGGTCTTCTTGTATAATTACATTCACTCTCGTTGAGAGGTCATTTACCTTTAATGTATGTAGACAGAATCTTTCCTGACTATACCGTCACTCTTTTTTCTCAAGATCTGCCAATCATTCTTTGCCTCGCATTTCATTTTGTACATAAGATCATATAGTTGTTCTCTCCTCTCATTATATGAACATAGCTCCTAAAACAAACAATCAAACTAGAGTCAAAATGAGATTATAGTGTAAAAAGGCAACACAAATTAAACTAACGACGAAAGAAATGAAGGCGTAAGTGGACAAAAGACAGGAAAACATAGTATTTAAACAGAATCGATAAACCTATCATAACCTTAAGAACTCATAATTAAACAGACTGATACACCATAATCATCATCATACATTGGAACACTTGCAATATCTAAATTTAGAAAAAAAAACTAAGGAGTATCTCTCTCCTGCATAGCTCTGTCCTTGGATGATTTTGGCTTTTTTCTTTAGATCCTATTGGAAATTTTTTCTCTATCAGCCTTTTCACATATTTCGGTTCATTAATTTCCAAGTATTTTGATTTGATCTGCACTGAAAAGACATAAGTTGTCGAAATGCGCATATTCAGAAACTAAATTTACTGTGACTTCGGTATTTTGTTCTAACACTGAAAAGATATAGAGTAAATGGACATGAGTCTCTACAAATCATATATTAAAACCAAACAATAGAACGATGATATTATTGGTGATCCTTGAGTCATTATGACGACTTCAACAATGACGGATCGTAGCATCGGTTGAAGTGGAATTCAAAAGTCTAGATCTATGTTCTTTTTTACTCATGGATGTGGTATAAAATTAACTGACTAAGTATTCTTATTACCACAGCCATCCGTTACATGACAAAAACATTCACAGAAGACAATCGTAACATATAAAAAACCACAAGGCAATCGCAAAAAACCTTGGCATAATATTAAATAGTAAGATGTGGTCAATATGAACAGACTGTTCAAATAATTGAATAACGAAGTTATAGTGAATTTAGTTTCTGCATATGCGCATTTCGACAACTTATGTCTCTTCGGTGCAGATAAAATGAAAATCAGAATAACATTTGGAATAACAAAAAATAAAATGACAAAATTTGAAAATTTTACTGATATAGACGCCCAGCTACTGATCGATATAGCTGCATATTTTGCACAACAAGAACGTTATCAGCTTCAACATACAAAAACGAACTGTATTCAAATGTGTCCATCAACCAGAGGGTGTTCCGTTAACAAGGAGAACGCTGATCTGCTACATCTAAATGGTCAACCAATTAACATAACTGACAAAGCCCTTCATATTGGCTTACTACAATCTGAATCCATTTCAAAAACTGTAGAAATGAATGTTCAGGAGAATATTAAAAAAGCCAGAAGAACAACTTACAGTCTCATGGCTTCCGGATTGCATGGACATAATGGGTTAGATCCTGAAACCTCAATTCAACTGCTTAAAACTTATGTCTTACCAATTCTGCTATTTGGTATGGACATTTTACTACCAAACACATATATTAAAGATGGAATCATTTAAAATAAAAGATACTCATACAGATTTTGTCACTATTGAAGATCGCACCAGACTGCGCAGTCTACGTGTTGACAGGACTTTGGCCAATTGAACTGCAAATTCACTATAAAGCCTTAATTTTCTACAATAATGTTTGTAATTTGGAAGAAGAGTCTATATTAATGTCAACTACCCCTTAAAGATAATAAAAGCAAAAGCTGGTTTATTGAAGTCAAAAAGTTACTTTAAAGTATGATTTAGAGGACCCTCTGGCTATGTTGAAAAATCCTATGAAAAAAGACTAATGGAAAAGAATATCAAATAAACTTTAAATGGAAATCAGAACTTATGGAAACAGAAGAAATTATATAAAAATCTTCTATTGGATGTTGGTAACCGATATTACAAAGGTGTCCATAACCTGTTAAGAGTAAACTGCAAGTCTTGAAGAGATGCGGATAGAATTCCCATAAAAATAAAACTGTTAACTTGAACATATGTGTTACAATCTACTAAAGCAACCTTTTAAGATAATATGAATGACAGTATATGCCTATTATGCAGAGATAAAGAAGAAACAGTTGAACATTTTGTCCGGCAATGTATTGCCCTTTCAACGGTTAGGAACCCAGTGCTTGATGATATTAGATGTATTTTGGATCAGAAACATTCCATTCATTTCGATAGACTTGATAAACACCAGAAAAAACAGTTAATTTTGAATTTTACCAACTATATTGGAAAAGTAAGATATAGTCAATCATTCGCAAATTTTGAATTTCATACTCGTACACTTGCATAACCTACATCCAACAAGATATAAATTGAGAAAATTACAAGTACAGTTTATTTTGAAGGACTGGCAATGGTAGGCTGATCAGGTTATATTGGACTGGAGAAATGTGAAAGCAAGAACTGTGTAATATATTAGTATTCATTGTTCCTTGAATATACGATTCCAATTCTGCATGGAGTTACATGTTGAGGTTTATTACATTTTCACTGACGAAAACTTTGGTCTACGTACTAGTATTTAACGCAGCTCTGATTTATTTCTTTATGGTATGTGGTATAGGATATGGTAATGGCTGGTGAATGGTAAATAATTAAATACCGAAGTTACTGTGAATTTTGATTCTGCATAAACGATATACTACGCAAGGATGTACGGATAAAGAAAAGGTAAAAGGTAAAAGGTGTAGTGTCTCCATTTGAAATATTCACTAAATAAGTACACCATAGAGAGCATACGTCTCTTGCACGATAGGAGAGACAATCTCCACTCTTATATTAACAATGAAATGATAAGGATACATACCTTTAATTGATTTCCATAATGATTTCGATTTTTCAATAGAGAACTTCCCATTTTGGGACAGTAACATTCCACATCTCTGGCATTTGCTGACATCAATGACAACTCATTCGCTATTGTTGTAGTAGTATATGTACAGTTAGTGTTTTAAAACCCATAGCTTTAGTCTTGTGGTGTTCTTCTTGATCTTTCTTTGTTCAACCATTGTCTTTCGTAGTACGAAAGTTCTTTACCAGCAAACAAGGTTGCTTGAGCTAGCCAGCAGTTAAGCTTGAAGCACGATTTGACCCATCTTTCTAAATTACGTTTTGTCACATTTCTCTCTTTTCGAGATAGTAGTTTTTGAGCTAGTAATCTACCTCCATTAGGTTTTATTCGTATGTTCATTATACCATAGAGAAACGGGATAGAGAAAGGGGAGGTTTGGGAACCCATAAACCAGTTTACTCCTACCACTGGCTTTTGCTAGTGCTGGTACCATGTCCGGCTACCCCGCGTTCCTATCGTTGTTTACGTTTGTCTGTAATCTGTAATGTGTAGTGCAGTTTCCTTGTGGTTTGTGGGTTTGTGATTGTAATTTTCTGCCATTGTAGGTGTTTTCTGTTATCTTGACTTTATAATTGTAAAATTCAACACCACTTCAGATACCCGTTTGACAGGTTGCTATGCCTAAAGCAGATTATGCTTACCATTCCTTATCACTCGCTGACACTTCCAGTTTTGGTAGGGTGTTCAAACTGCTTATTGTTTCTTTGTGGTGTTCTTATTCATTTCTGTTTGTGTTGTCCTTGTCAACTGTTCTCCATTTGTGTTGCATATCTATTGCCATTTTGTGTTTTTTCGTACTGTTTGCCAATATTTTGGGATAATTATCTGGCATATATCGTATCAGTTAATATTTATAGATGGACAGAACGTAGGGACAGACAAGATGTTACTACTATCTAAAATCATTAGGTTGATAATTAATTCTGGTATATAGTGTCAGACTTTAGTATTTTTGGAATAAAAGGATTCAAAAAGAACAGAAAAAATATTGATGTTTGGAAAGCGTCGATATCATATAAAGGCATTTAAGACAAATGGAATATCATCTTAAAGAAAATGTAATCTAGGCACCGAGGACAAAACCTACATCAAATCATCTGAACATGTCATTGTTGTCTTTGATATGATAAGAGAATGAAAACTAAGTTAATAATTTGAATACATTGTTAAAATTATACCGAAACAACAAGTAATTATTTGTCCAGTTGAAGCCATAGTTGGCGTTTTTCAGTTCGGAAATAAACTGGATATTCTATTTTTATTTTAAGAAGTTGCAGTAGTGTTGAACATAACCTTTGTCCATACATTTTTGAGACACTTATTTTGCTCTGTTGAAAAGATCGCTGAACAAACTACAGGCAAGACAATAGTCAAAATCACTTATGTCAAAAATATTCGATTTTAGGTTCCCAGGGTTACTGAATAGATAGTGGTCTCTACTACGAGATATACTCTCAAAAGGTCCCAAATTCCGTGGACGCAAGCACATCAACTGGAAGCACAACTTCAAGATTTTGATGGATGTAGTTGAGGACTATGCTAGGAAGTGGGCAAAGAAAGAGAAAGAGGACGTTGAGACATTGTCCGACTGGATCATGTCATCCTTTATGTCATTAATCGTGAATCGTATACGGCGTTTGAAAACAATGAAATCCAGAAATTCCAGTATATTTGAAGATCCCCTCGTGGTAAACACTCTGACCAACCTCCATGAAAATTACGTTGTTGTCCCTGCAGACAAAACTTCTAACAACATACTGTTCGTGAGTAAGAAATACTACCTCGACTGCCTTGTGAAGGAGATGGACATTGCCAGTTCATCTGGAAACCCTACTTATACCCCTACTACAATATCGAAGGACGAGATTGTTAAAAATCACACTTCAGTTATAGCATCCTTTGGCTTCAGGGCCGATGATGAAAACTATCAACTCCCTTACATCTACTGGGTACCAAAACTTCATAAGAACATTGCGGGATCGTCCAGATGCACCACTTACCCTCTATCAAAGCACCTCACTACTTTGTTGACCGCAGTCAAAGAAAGCCTGAATAATTACTGTAATAAAGCTTACTATACGAGCGGCGTGAATCAAATGTAGATTCTTAAAAATTCGAAAGACCTCCTTGAACAGTTATCCTCGACCTGTCTTCCTCATTGCCATAGCATACAAACTTTTGATTTTTCTACTCTTTATACAACCCTGACACAAAAAAAAAAACAGTAATTGCAGATTTAATACATCAATGTTTCTGCACTAAAAACGGAGAACGCAGATACACCTTTTAGTTGTAGGAAAAGGCAAAACATATAAAACATATTTTGTTAAGAACCACACTGATTGAAGTACACCGAGACTGACATAATCAAAATGTTAGAATTTTTGATCGACAATATATTTGTCGCATTCGGAAGTCGCGTTTTCAACAGACAATAGGGATTCCTATGGGAACTAACTGTGCGCCACTCCTAGTTGACATTTCTTTCACTCGTATGAGGCCAAGTTTTTACAAGGGCTTACGAAAAGAAAACAAAATAATTTAGCCCAGTCCTTTAATTTTAGCTTCCGCTACATAGAATATGTACTTTCTCTAAATAATCCAAACTTTAAGGAATATTTACATCAGATCTACCCCAATGAGATTGAAATTAAAGATACAACTGTAACACCTACTTCAGCTTCGTACCTAGATTTTTGGTTGTATATTAACGAAGATGGGCGTTTGAAATCTAAGCTTTATGACAAAGGTGATGATTTTAACTTCCCAATTGTGATCTTTCCCTTTCTTAGCAGCAACATACCCACCTCTCCAGCCTTCGGAGAGTACATTTCACAGTTGATTCGGTAATGTCGAGCATGTAGTTTGTACCGTAATTTTTTTAACAGAGCAAAAACACTGTCCCAAAAGCTGCTTAGTCGGGGATTTGTTCAGCCTATGTTAATTTCATTCCTCATGACACCATAACATCATTGAAAGATATAACGTGTCAGTATCCCAAATGAAAGCCGACATATTCAGCTTTATGAAAAAGAAAGAAAATGGGGTAAATTTCAAGGAGACAACATCCCATCTCCAGTTAAAACGACCGACCCAAAACAAATTATGTGGGTCACCGTACGGTCTTCAACACAGTAAGGAACCTCACACCATATAAGCAAGCCCTAAATGGCTCCCAAAGAGTATAAATAAATCAATGGAAACAAACCACATCCAATAACCCTTTTATCAAGAAACTAAAATTTTATAAGAAGACAAGGACAAGCCAATAACCAACATATTCCTGACTTGGGACAGGCGCAAAAATTGCGGTGGGGTTAAACACGTTTCTTGGATCCAAACCCTCCCCTATGTGTGGTGAATGGCTAAAAATTAAATACAAAAAAAGACTCACAGTAAAAATCAAAATCAAACTAGAAAAATGTCCAACTTATCAAGACGAGTTCCTTTACAATGAAACACATAAAACATGAAGACAATACACACGCATACTGTCCTGACATGCTCGCAGTTACTGACGGCTAGCTAAGGACATAATTTCCATCAAGCCTCCTTACATTTGAAACTTTTGAAATACAACTGAAATACTTCGAAATAGATTTCGTATAACAACACCATCAATTATGAAAGAAGAACATGATATTGTGCAATGCCAATATCAGAAATTGCTTTAATTTAGTTACGGTGTAAAACATTTAGGGGCTAATCAATATCTTTGCCAACAAAAACCAGAAGTAAAGATTTTTAACAACATTCTTAATGAATATAAGTATGCTCAACGGATTAATAAGTTTGACAGGACAATTTTTGAATTTGTGCGCTTTGTAAATGATATTTCCATAGAAGTTTAGATGAGAAATGCCCTGTTGTATAAGAGTCATGTAGAACCAAATTTCCTTAATAAGTCAATGTGTCTATAATAAAATTTAGAGAATGTTTTTATCATTTTATGATATCTAAACCCTGATGCAGAAGTTTTTCAGTTAGACAAAGATTTCAGTCGTTGAAGTCAGAAACATCACTACATACCCGTGCATATCGAACAAGTTGTGAAATGTAGACCCCGTTAGCAGGGGCTAACGGAACGTCGAGATAGGGAAAATTCACTATAGGGAAAGAGAAATTATCCCTTTATCATAAACTTTAGTGTCAACTTTCCTTGATTTATTGATATAGCAAGATCAAGAAAGGGGGTATGATCGCTGTTGCTATTGGATTTATTTAAAGTAAGTTCGGCAGAAGGAGTATGATCGCTGTTGTTATTGTATTTACTTAAAGTAAGTTCGGTATGATAAATTTTGTCTCTTAATTTAGAAAATTCCGGATTATTCAAAGCCAAAATATCGTCCAAATATATATATATATGTATTCTTAAAAATATCCACTAAATGCTGTTAAGAAGGGTCTTTTTGAATTTAGGCCATGCATTATGACTCATGGCAAAAAAGAATTAAATCTGCTATGAGAGGTGCACAGTTGGTACCCATTTTTGTCGATAGACTGTATCACCGAAACGAACAAAAATATTATCAAGAAAATTTGATGTTTTTATCATATCCTTTTATCATATTCACGTCTTCCCGGATTTGACTATACCTATTTTGACTTTTTCCTGGATTGACTCACCTACAATGTGATGGGTGCTGTTAACAGAGCTGGACATGTTTACCCTCCCGGGCACCTGATGTCACTCTCAATTTCATTTCACACTGTTAGTGCCTTGGTTTTGAATGTTGTGTTTTGTATTTCTGTGCTTTATAGCTTTGAAATCTTTAAGATAACGCCTCTGATGCAAATCACTCGTAGGAGTAGGCTTTTTAACAGTTACTTTCAGATCATCTCTAATTGCGGTCAACAAAGTGGTAAGGAGCTTAGAGAGGGGTTAGAGTTGGATCTGTGCGACCCAATTATGAATCTGTGCGACCCAATTATGAATATCTGTTTTCATGGATTCCTGTGAAGTTATGGTACTAAATGTAATTGTTGTGACTGTGTACATCATCATGGTAAAGGACGTGATTTTTAAACACATCGACTCTCGATATTGTAATGAAGGTATAAATTTCGGCCATTGTATGTGTTTACTGTTATCTTGTTTTTGTAATATGTAGAATTGCCTGATGAACTGTCAATTTACATCTCCATAACAAGGATGTAGAGACAGTGTTTCTTCACATGAACAATATATATATAATTGTCGGCAGGGATAATGGCATAACTTCATGGACATTACACAGTTTTAAGAATACGGTTATCTTCAAAGACACTTGAAGTTTTGGTTCATTGGTGTTTTCAGGCGCTCACATCATTCACAATAACCCTACGCTAAGTACACCTTACCGTCTACAAAGAGAGGAATACTGGATCAAAGAATTAGGTACAGCAATACCCTATGGTTGTAATGATAACATAAAAAGTGTAGGAAATCTGTCAAGTCCAGGATGTAATTCGGTGAATGTGATGAATATATTGAATGGAAGCCAACGCAGACCGCGTAGCCATGGACACAGGCATTACACTGCCCCGCGTCTGCACGACATTTCAATAAATGGTCTCCTTCCATTTATGACCATTCCACTAGGTATTCATCACATTCGTACCAAATTGTATTCTTTGCCCCTTTCAAAGCTTCATTCTTTCTACAAAACATGTTTAGCATCATCAGTGACCGATTGGCATTCCCTGGAATATAAATTAACAGCAATCGTTTTAGATATATCAAACCATAGACTTTTCAAACCTGTCCGCGAATCANGGGATTTGTTCAGCCTTTGTTACTTTCATCCCTTCAGAAATTCTATGGCCGTCACCATGACATCATTGACAGATATGACGTGTCTGTGTCCCAAATGAAAACGGACATTTTCAGCTAAATTTCACGTCTTCACGGATTTGACATAACCGGATTTGACTCAACCCCGGATTGACTCACTGATAGTGTGACGGGTGCCGCTAGCGGAGCAGGACATGCTTACCCTTCCGGAGCACCTGATGTCACTCCCGGTTTTCATGGGAGTTCACACTATGAGTGCCTTAGTTCTTAATGTTATCTTTTTATTTCCGTGCATTGTAGCTGTCTCACGTCCTTGTTTTGTCTTTGTTTTTATCTGTTACCGTTTCTGCCATGTCTTTGGACTTCGATTTTTGTAGTCATCGCTTCCCTTGTTCCTTCGGTATTCTACTGCCGTTGTTTCACAATCATTGTCTTTTTTTAATCTTGTCCAATTTGACAACGTCTTCTGTTATGTCTGTCCAAGCAGTCCACATACTTCTGCATCAATGAAAATCTTGAAGTTGTACTTCCAGTTGATGTTTTATGTTCATGGAACTGAGGAATTTTTGAAAGGATATCTCGTTTTTTAAAAGTTATCACAGGTTACCACATATGCAAGCAGACTTTAATCTGAACTGGGGAAGAAAGAGGAGCATGCGACATCAGGCAGTGTGGCTTTTAACTCATCTGTTTGTAAGTGATTGAAAATGAGTTTAGTAGTAATGAGATATTAGCAGAATAGATTGACTTTTGAAATAATAAGGAGTGTTGGCGGTCACTTTTCAGTTGTGTGGAATGTTTGCAATATCTATAACGTCCAAGCCATTATCGGTAAATTGAATTTTGAGATATATACGGGTTATGTGTTTTATTTGCTGATGTGCTAACCGGTTTTAACATTTTGTGGTTGTCAATATCCAAAGCAACCACTGTTAACCAGTCAAGCATAGCTACTTTGTATTGTATCAAATGTACAAAGTATAACAATGAAAACTCTTTGTTATTTATTTTTTGATTTCATTCTTGAATCTTTCAAATCTTTAAAAAGTTCTTGCCTAGATCTTCGGCGATTTTCTATGCGAGAGGTGGCTGTCTCTCGTTCAGACTCAGATGACTCATTTGATTCAGAGTCCGAGTCACTGCTCACTATTTGACGTTTCTTATTTGAACTACCTGTGTGTGGAATATTGTCACTTTCTTCGTCAGAATCAGGTGATGATATTTTGATTTCTTTGTTTGTTTGGGTTTCTGATATTTTAACAATATCTTTTGATGTACTACAGTAACTTTGATTGTCTTCATTCTGATTTTCAGTGACATTTGAATTGTCGTTATCAAGTCTATTTGTGAATAAAATGTCACTATCAGTAGATTTTGTATTCATTGATTTATTTTCCGTTTCGGAATCAGAACTGGATATGTCTCGTAGCCGATGACGTTTAGATGCTGAAAATTCTGTTCTGGTTCTGTCCACTCTTCCCTGAAATAAAATAAAACGTCTATAATTATTGTTTTTTTTCACATTACGTTTCGTATTATTCTCCATTGTTTTTTTTCTATTACCTTTCACCAGAAGTGATAAATATAACATTTAGTCATAACAATCAACGATATATAAATAATTAACCAAGAAGCCAACTGTTAACAATGTATTAAAAAATACAAACAGTGAAACTGACCTTTCGAAGCAGACAATACTACAGTGAAGGAACAAAGCCAATATCATTAATCAAGGTTCAGAGACAATTCAAAATCAGAGTACAAGAAGATGGAAGACCATAGACACGTGAGACACAACTTTTAATTCGAGTGTCATTAAATGACAGTTTACACGAAATAAATATCTTTGATTGTGAGAATTTTTTTTCAGAAATGAACAAATTGTTTCGAAAGCCATTTGTTCGACCTTTTATCGTAAGTTTCCAATCCGACTGAAGCAGATCTTTCACTTGCTCACCCTTTTCATGATATGTCGCAGTGTGGTCGACTCAACCGAACATACATTTACAACGCGCGATTTGATTGGTGGATTTTAGTATTTACCTCTCTTTCCATAACAAAATACCCAAGTTACTGTAAATTCATTTTCTGCGTATGAGCATTTCGACAACTTATGTCTCTTCAGTGAAGATAAAATCAAAACATTTGGAAATCCATTTACCGATCTTATAGAGAACAAATTACCAATAGAATCTAAATAGGGAAGCCAAAATCAGCTAAGGGCAGAGCTTTGCAAGACGGAGATACTCCTTAGTTCTTAAATTTAGATGTTGCAAAAATTCCAAATAAAATCGGTTTTCGGGCCAGCACCGAAGTACTGGCTACTGGTTGGTGAAAACCCTCGTGGACTTACAGTCCACCAGCAGTGGCATCGGCCCAGTCCAGTGGTAATCAATAACAAAATACCGAAGTTATTGTAAATTTGATTTCAATATCATTATTTATTCATGAGATCGGGTTACTCACATTTTATTGAAATCTAAGGAGTATCTCCCTCAAGCAAAGCTCTGTCCTTAGCTGATTTTGGCTTTACATTTAGATCATATTGGTTATTTGTTCTCTATCAGTTTTAAACACCTTTGAGTATATGGTCTTCCAAACGTTTAGATTTTATCTGCACTGAAGAGACATAAGTTGTAGAAATGCGCATATGCAGAAAATAAATTTACAGTAACTTCGGTATTTAGTTATATGACAAATAATATAGGAATTTATAGATAGGAACAGTGTTGATTTATTAGTGATTCCCTCTAGATGCGTTGATGTTGATGTTTTGATTTTCTCAAGTAGTAATAGAACTTTTCTGGTGGTAAAATAACTCAAAAGTCCCCTTTGGATTTTTGCGTATCTCCCATACAGCTACATATCAGAAAAGGAGGGGCATATGAGAGAGGGGCGTTTCAGACTAGAAGACAATACTATATAATTGCTATATATGTTGTTCAGGGTTAAATACAGTTTCTCCTTCAGGTATGTGTGAGTTGAAAATATTTCTTCCCTCGAGATAGTAAAATTTTGATTTTCAACATTCGTGCTTAAGCGAGCATGTTCAAATCGAAATTTTACTATCAAAAGTAAACAAATATTTTTAACCTGCGACCTAGCTGAATGAGAATTTTTTTTCTTTTCTCCCATGAAATTTGTGTAAAAACGCGAAAAATCTTAAATGGCGGGAAATCTCTCGCGGAAATTTAATCAACACCCGTTGGCGTATGCATTTAATCAACTGCTGAGAATGGGAGAAACTTTTTTCATCGTGCATTTTAAAAGTTTATCATTGATTTGTCTTTGGAAATCTTCTCAATCATTTGTCAAAGAGTTGGTGGATTGTCACAGTAATCTTACACTTGTGTAATAAATGACTCAAACTGAACTGAAACAACATTATCTCTTATTTGACATGAATGCCTTATTCAATCATAAGTAATAAAGAGCTACGCCGAGCGCAGCATGATACGACCGTAGCATGTCGACCACTGAAATTTGAACAAGTGTATTTTAGAATGAATGTGGACACAATTGGGAGCTTGACACAGTAATTTGATGGACTCATATAGAAAAATTGCAATTCTGCCCCCTTTGACCCCTTATAGCCCGGAAATGGAAAGAGATATGCCAATTCTGTTTACATACTTCCGAAAGCTTACAAGACGAATCCACAGAAAAAAATCCCATTAAAATCTGATGAAAAATAAAGATTTCACATATTTCTAAAAACTGCAACTTTGGGCCCTTTGACCCCTTATAGCTCGAAAACAGTAAGAGCTACACCAGATCCGTTGCAATACTACTGAAAGCTGACAACAAGGGGAATCTAATCGAAATCCAATGATAAATAAAATTTTAGGTAATCAGCATATTTGCAACCTTGGCCCAATTTGGCCCCTCATAGCTTGGAAATGAAACGAGTTATCAAAAATCTGTTGGTGCAGTGCTAGTTAATTTTTCATAAGGAATCCATTGCAAAAAATTGCATCAAAATCGGACAAAAAATAAAAAAATAAAATTTTTGAGATTCCCCCTTTAGGGACCCATTTATCTCATCAACGGTACATGCGATGTGAAATCCGTTTGCACGCTACTGATTGAATATTTAATAAGGAGCACACCGAAAGAAACCCCATCAAAATCTGATAAATAATAAATACTCTACAGCCCAAAATATGAAAACACCCAATTTGGCCCTTTTGTCAGAAACAGGCGGGGCTACAATAACCAAAACCAATCCCAGCCTCCCCTTTGTGCCAAGGAACATTGCGTTGAAATTTCATAAGGATTCGTCAACCAGAACTTAAGTTATCGTACGGAAACGAAATGTCTACAGACGCCGCCGCCGCCGCCAGTATCATACCATTTTTTTTTTTGCGGTCGCATAAAAAGTTTAATTATTTGTTCTTGATGTTTCTCATATGTTGTATACTACACCATATCAAAGATATTATAAATTGCTCAATGAAATCCTTAATACCTAAATGTTTTTTTTTCAAAATCTTTATTCTTATAATTTACTGTCAAACAGGCAAGACATTACAGGAGCCCTTACCAATAGAACAATGTTTCAATAGTAAAAGAAAAATTTAAGTAATTACAAAATCGAAAAAGAAAAAGAAAAAAAAACAGTTACTTTCCAGAATTCGTTCAAAGTCTGTGAACACGAAACAACTCGAACTTCCGTGGACCTACATACCAAATATTACATTAATATCTGCAATTGGTTAGAACAAAAGAAAATCCGGAAAACTTATGTTTCTGAGTGCACCTGAACCAAACTCAACTTAAACTTATTCAGTAACTAATGGAGCCTGACTCACATACCAATTATTACATCAATACCTGCAATAGTTTAGAAAAAAGTGCGGAAAACTAATATTTTCCCGTATGGCCAAGCCCAATAACTCTGTCAAAAACCAAACAAACATAATCTGTAACTCGTAGAGGTAGACGTGCATTCAATATATCAGATCAATACCAGCAATAGGTTAGAGAAATGTGCTTAACTTATACGGAAATGAGGGACAAGCGGACGGACAAAGCGCAAACCAAAAATCCCCTTCGGCTATCGGGCAGGGGGCTATGTGATTGTGAATGTTTTTCTACTTAACTACTTGTACCATTGGTTTCCTGTTTTCAGTACCGGATTCTTCGCTGGACTCCTCGTCTTCTTCAACCTCATCATCATACACAATAAAGTCGCTCAGATTTTCTTCGTCAGAGTCGTACTTGTCAGCATTGTACCTATTATATCTGCAAAATATATAAAAATAGGATATAATTCGAATAACTTAAGTACTACATTCGTTCAAATAAACCACATTTTTGTTTTGCTGTAACAACACTAGCAAATTTATCGTGAATATCTACAACAAATATTACTATTCAAAAATGGGAAGTTCGATTCTGATGATGACGAATTCGTGGTCATTTTTACTTTCGAACTCATTTTCCCCAAAATGCATTCTCTCAAAACATCATTTTTCTCACTATACACCTCGCTTCCTCGTGAGAAATAAAATCAAGAATCGAATGTATCATTCTAAAGGCCTTTTTTGATTCAAAAACATTTTTTGTCTCATTTTTTTTAAAAGCCAATTTAAAAGGAAAAGTATACTACGATGAAAAACAGGTGAACAGTATGCTTGATTCCTTATTGATAATATATATTTGTCACATAAAGAGGTGTTATTTATCAACATCAAGTTGGTAAACTAATAGACACGACCTGTGCTCCTCTACTCGCAGACTTGTTTTAATATTCCTACGAGACTGAATTTCTTCAGGGACTGGTACAAGCTCATAAAATAAAAGATGCTAGATCCTTCAATTTCACTTATAGATGTGTTGATTTTCTTTCCATCAAAAACTTCTCTTTTGCTACACGAGTCCAATCAATATATCCTCCCGAATGAATTAGAGATAAAGGACACAACAGATCCACCAGATCTGCATCTTTTTTTTGACTTGCATCTCGGATTTAACGAACTACTAATGCATATTTACGACAAAAGGGGCGATTTTGATTTCAAAATTATCAATATCCCTAATTAACACGGACAGTAATATTCCAACTTCTTCTGCTTAAGGAGTGTATTTTTCCGCACTTCGATAGAGCTAGCACCAAGTATGCATACTTTAGGCATACTTATCACCGTGACCATCCTAAAAAAATAAAACATGATGGGAGCAGTCGGAAACGACAGTAAATCCCCTCCCCTGCAGCATTTAAATTTCCAAATTCAATTAACGCATCCACTGACCAAAGATGATTGACGTGCCACATGTAGTTTCTAGGATATGAATCTTTACGCAAACTTTAACCGGAGTCATTGAAGCGTAAAATGTAGGTCAGAGTGACCATATTATCATCTTAAGCAGCATCACTCTCCAGGACGCATCAACTGACCAAAGATGATTGATGTGCCACATGTAGTTTCTCAGATATGAACCTTAATGCAAACTTTAACCCGAGTCATTGAAGCGAAAAATGTAGGTCAGAGTGACCCAATTATCATCTGAAGCAGCATCACTGACTCAATGTCCAAGACGCGTCCACTGACCAAAGATGATTGATGTAGTTTCTCAGATATGAACCTTGACGCAAACTTTAACCTGAGGTGGAACGAACGAACGGACACTCGGATGGACACACGGACGGACGGACGGACGGGTGAGATGCTATATCCCCTCCCCAACTCCGTTGAACGAGGGGATAATAAAAATAAGAAGAAGAAGAAGAAGAAGAAAAAGACGAAGAAGAAGGAAAATTGTTTCTCTAGATATGGCGATATTTTTTTGATTGAAGACGTGTAGAATGGGTTGATGTAAGAGAAAGGCAAACAAGTCTAATTTTACTTTCGGCCCAGTCTTTTTTTTTACCGAAAATATTGTTCAGAGAAAATTTTTGATATTACAGTGTTGTAAGGTCCTATTCGTTGGAGAGTCAAAGGGAGATAATGGAAAACTAATGGCATTACAATGCGCTCATTGAACATATAATAAGTATAGTGAAGTTGTCATGGTTGTGGTTATAGTTCTTGTTTACGTTCCCTTTTTACGGTGGGTTTCTGAAGATAATTCAACCAAAGTCTGATATTCGCTGCTATTTGTTTTTGCAGGTAAATCCCCTCTCGATATTTGAATTACGCACACCATACACATGAAAAAGAAAAATACTAGAACAATCACACGTACGGTCACTCGCTGCAAGGTACCAGAAGTTATTACATGGACACCTTGCAAAAACAATATAAATTTATAAAATGCAAAAGAACTCTCTGGAAGTTGGACCCTATAAAAGGGCGGAACTAGAAGCAACTGGGACCTTGTATTGTTCGCTATCCGAACAGTTACAAAACTGAAAAAACGTATAGGAACTGATTCCAGGGATGACGGGATACAAATTCTACCAAAATGACAGAATACAAGTTCCACTAAAATATTTTATCTTTTTTTCACCAGAACAAATATTATGATTTTTGTTCCTGATGGAATAAATTGCATATAAATTTTGTTCCAAAAAGTATGAAATATTGTGCAAGTGTGTATATAATATTTGTTCCAATGGAACATTTGTCAGGCTATAACGTCATGACTACATGTCCTTTTGACGTGACATCATGTACATAATGATAATTATTTTGCTACTTTGTTATATCCCATAAACATTTTGATGTTATTAATTAAGTTCGGGCTTTTGTAATACTTACTCCTTTGTTAAATTATTGATACGTTTCTTTGGTGAGACTGTCTTGACAAATATATCTGTGTTCTCTATGTGTCCCCTGTATGCATGTTTATCTGGTAGCTTGAATTCTCTGGATTGTCTTCTCTTGATTCTGTCCGACCTCCTTCCACTTGTCTATCAATTCAAAATTAAATAAAACAATGATTACGTCTTAGTGAAACGGACATAACACATCATTTGCGTTTAGGGATTTCTATCGCTTTATATTTGACATACTAGGGTCGCTGGGGCCAATATGGTACAAAACTAATTGGGAGGCTGGTATCGATACTAACAAAACTAAGTTGGGACCAAAATGTAATGGTACTGTTGGACCAATATGTAAAGTATTCTAACAAAACTAGTTTGGTTGGGCCATGTGGGCCAATATCTAACGGTACTAACAAAACATATCGGGCTGGTGCCAATATATCACGGACTAACAGTAATAATAATAATAAAAAAATAATAATAATAAAATCTTTCTTTAAAGAGGGTAACCAAATTAGACATTGTCTAATTTTCATTGGACCCCCTAAATATCAACATATTTACAACAATTAATATATAACATATTAAGTCTGACATATATGTAAAACAAACAAAAACAAATATATAAATAGATCATTAAGAAGTCACAAAAAATAGTTGAAACATGTTTACTTAAATAGAACATAGAACATATTTTATTTATCAAATTAATGGCCCACAGGGGGCTACATGAGTTTTACATATAAAGAAAAAGAAACATTGATATATAAATATGTCTGAGCTTTTAGATATTTTTAAATCCATTGGTAATTTGTACCATAATGTATAAGCAGAATAATGTAAACATTTGTATTTGGTCTCGGTATAAACAAATTGTTTTTGGATTGAGATCTTAAGATGTAAATATTTATAATGTCATTTTTCGGCTCTAAATCATCAGGTACCATTTCATCTATCAAAACTAATCGTTTTGACCATGTACGGTACCAACAAAACTAACGTTATGAAAAGTATTGTTAGTGGCAAGCCACTGCAAATGAAAATAACTGATTTGATTGGCGAACAATAATGAACGAGCCCCTTGTGGGCGAGTCCATTATCGGAGCCAGAATTTCTTGTATCAAAAACATAACTTCTATAATGGCCGTCATCTAGATTACAAAGTCACGTGATATTTTGTCCAAAATGACATATTTTTACTTTTCTGAACGGCCCCAAGAAAAACCATGACTGCGTGTTTTATTCTCTATATTATCGCGTCCCAGCATGATTTTTTGATTTCCCAAAACGAAATGAGACATCGATCATCCGTTAGTGACCAAATTATCAGGATAAATCATGAAATTCTGATAAAATACAAGGCTGTTGAGAAAGCGGAAGTAAAAATTCGCCACAAAAGATTTATCATATCGTGAAACGAACCGTGCTTGCTACTACACATGAGACACAAAATTATCTAACAATCAAGCTTATAATCTTCAAATGAAACGATGGGGAAAAANATGAAATTCTGATAAAATACAAGGCTGTTGAGAAAGCGGAAGTAAAAATTCGCCACAAAAGATTTATCATATCTAGATAGCTGGATTGTGAAACGAACCGTGCTTGCTACTACACATGAAACACAAAATTATCTAACAATCAAGCTTATAATCTTCAAATGAAACGATGGGGAAAAATTGTGTCATTTCAATCGATGGATTTTACCCAAAATTAAGGGGCGA
>MJUU01073553.1:105263-118551 GCA_002080025.1 Modiolus philippinarum | reverse complement strand
GGGACTATACATTACATGTAATGTATAGTCCCTGCCCTGCACACTAACATGCATTTAAAATCAAATGATTTTTTTAGGAAATTATTAGCGCTTGATGCCCATGATGCCACCAGAGACATATAAAATTACATTCATTTTTATGTCTCTGATGCAACTAACAGCTACTTTTCCTTTCATGTTTAAAATTACATCGTTTTCTCTCCCCTCTACTGTCATATATGCCTTGTTGTGCATCGAGAAAACTGCAGTATTGAGTGTTTTTATATCTTATTTTTATTATTTAAATTACTAATCAATCGTACAGAAAGTGGTTCAGCTTTAAAATGCATTGGCATTGAGTACTATTGTACTTTCGATTTCAAGTTTAAAAACGGAAAAGGAACTGGCATTTCTCACGGCTGGTAAATCTCACGACCCCCTGCGTGAAATCCACAAGCCAGACAACAAACCGGAAACGGAACTGGCAGTTTTCACGGGACTGGCAGATCTCACGCTACAACGCTTTGAAAATGAACAGTACAGAGTCATACACGGCAACCACTTTTAAAATCCGACGTATTCGACCGACCGTACCTTATTCTCCATAATAGATCTATATCAATGTAGGAAATAAACTGTTACGTTACTTTTTTCAAAATAAGCTAAGCTTAAAGTTGATAATGTATACTCTGGTTATATTCTGGAACGCCAGTTAATAACATGCATATGTTATGTATGCTTGTGGATAACCATGGGCCATTTATATATGAGCTTTCGGTGGGCTTACAAAAATATGTTATGAATATTTACCGGTAAATGATTTTGGCTAGGAATAGAAGGGTATAGAGCATCTCATTGTAGCTTTCTTTTCAAGGAAAGAATATTCAACGTATACAATTTATTTACATTGTATTGTTATCTTTTATTTGTTACAGATAGTTAAGTACGGATGAACAAGAGCTCCACTGTGATGAGGAGCAGATAAATTCACGGCAGGAAAGTATGGGGATACAATCAAATATAGTCGAATAATCAAATAGAATGTCCCGTTGAGGAATGCCATAATGCAAACTTGAAGTTTCTTTCAAGATCTAAATATCTTCGTCAATGGCAGGAAAATACACTGCTAAGTGTGTGACGTTAATTTGTCCGCTTTCCAGATGTTTTGCATCATCCAAAAGAGCTCATGATATGAAGCAACATTTCTCTAAAATACATGGCATGACAGACAAAGAGGCTAAGGCTAATACATTTAAGAGTTGCAAGAATGAAGTCCCGGTAGAACAGAAACTTCATAAATCCAGGAGTGTTCTACTACAGAAACAGAGTAGCCTCGAGTGTGTCTACGGTCGTATCATCTGGGCTTATCACTAACTCGACATTCTTGCCGTCTAATTCGTCCTCTGCCACCAGCTCATCCTCTGCATCTTCCGTCGTTACCATTGAGATCACATCATCATCCTTAGATATCAGCTCATCTACATTCGATGAATTATCATATTCAACTTGTACAACTGTCACAACATCATACACCGCCTTTGCGTCCGTTGACTCTTCTCAAGATGTCACCTCTTCTCCGTGGAATGTGATTGCCTTCGTATATTCATCTTCAGCTTCAGTTTTCGCTGCTACAACTTCGATTATTACCGCATCAGTGGACACAGCATTATCTACTGTGATAATTCCGATTACTACCTCGTCTCTCAGATTGTACCATCATTACCAGCAATCGCTTCCTCTCTTGATAATTGTAACTAGCGATTCCGAAGACCAAGAGTTAATTGTTAAAATCTCGACAAAGCCTCCAAATAAGAAACAGAGACTCTCCTTAACTGAGTATAAATCTCGTCAGCCATCTTCTTCATCCACCTCTTCGTCTTCTGCCGTCTCTACTTCAGATCCTGACTTCAGCTCTTCTTTTGGAATAAACGTAAAAGTTACTGAGGATAAGAACTTTCAAATTTCTTTTGGAAAAATTAATTAAAGCTGGTCTTGAAGTTAATCTCATATTCCTGTGCAACACCTTGGACACCGTACACCGTACACATGCACTTGTAAAGAGACGCTTGGAAGAGATTCATGAGGATGGTACTGCTTAAGATAGAGTGAGAGGAAGAGGTGTCGACAACTAGAGATAGAAAACCGCAAGATGATGAAAGAACTAGCGGATACAAAACACAGTAACCAGATGATGGCAGTTTCGTTTAGCTGTGAACAATAATACTTCCGTGGTCTGTATTCCGTTCCGTCTCATCTCTTCTTGTGTTTCTTTCTGATTGTAAAGTATCTTCAGGTGATGTATGAACTACAGAATAAAATTATATTTGAGATGAACAGTTCCATGTTTATAGTGTTTTATGAACAATAAAGTTAAAAATATTTTTAAATAGTGTTCTAATGGACAGTTAAATTTCAATTTGACATTTTTTAAAGTGACTATAATGTTAATTATTGCATAATTATATTGTTAATTGTTGTATGTTATTATTCTGTGCTTACTTTTAGGACTTATTTGATCCTAAAAATTTAGGTTCTGTGCTTACTTTTAGGACTAATTTGATCCTAAAAATTAGATTATAAGGGAGGGTAGTGTAATTGGGTTGTATTGCTTAAATTGTCTATTTATATCCCGTCTATTTATTTATAGAATTAAGCACAGTGAATCTGATATCTGTGTCCGTTGACTGTGATACAGTCGGTCTGTAAGCACCGGCCGGGATAGCAGCTTTCTTTTATGCTAGCCCGGCGAAATCATTGGCCCGGCGGAAGCGGCTCGTGCGCTTTTGATCTTTTGTGACGTCATACATAACGGCATTCTTGGGATTGTTTATTGTTTGGCAAGACGCTTTTTCAAGCGGTTTACTTTCAAACTGAGCTAATAACGTATATTTTGGATGAGAATCATTAAATCATCGTAACTTTATCCCTAGACAACTTGTGTTATATTTGTTACAGTTTATGATTGTAATCTTATGTAAAACCAGAATAAATCATCTAACTTTTATCAGTGTCCAAATAACTGATCCTGAAATCCGTTACAGTACAAATTATTAGTAAGGATTGTGCCAGTTTTTGTACAAATAATAATGTGTACAGCTATATCTTGTGCAAATTATAATTTGTAAAGAACGAAAATACAAATTCATTTGTATGATTTTATTGTACACATTATAATTTGTGCAAAATGACAATTTCTACACAATCTATATATTTGTTCGCTTTGGTATATTTTGTTTGCAGTGAATGGTATGTGAAATTTTAGTGCTGACATGCCCGTGTGAACTGAAGGTAAGTCAACTTTCGTTAAGGCTAGGGAACTGGGGTAGGCCATGCTCCCATTTAAATGCATGTTGCATATCTGTTAAATGTTCCTCTTCAAATAAACTTGTTTAAATATCATTGACATTTCTCCTGGCCGAGGTGGAAGTTACTCAAATATGGGAATTTCCAGCAATTATATAGATTTCACGTTTTCATATATTTTGTCATTTCGTTCGTATATGGGTGGTTTAAAAAATGACCCCAAAGTGTGACAAACATGGAAAAAAATAAACTCTAACTCAGATATTTTTCCTTACTTTTTCTATCATATACATACTTTCCTCTGTACAACACAGCAAATTTGGAGTGAATAACACAAGATACAAAAAAAGATTAGAACATTTGAAAGGTGTTAAAATTGATGAAAATAATTGACTTAACACATATATTGTCAGACACCATAACAAAATAATGTGAAGCATAAAATGACGAATTATATTCAAGTTATTTTGAAATTTAATTAAAATTTCATTTTAAAACCAAACTTCTCATATAAGACTATGTTTTTTCTTTAAAATTTGGATTTTTTGTCATTTTAAAGCTGTTTTTACCTGATAGTAACCCTTTTTGTTTTTATTTGACAAGTTTTCTGTAAGCATGAAGCATACAGATGATAAATTTCTATTTATATGTCACTGAAGGAGAGCCATAGCAAATTTTAGTAAAAAAGGATGAGTATTTTTCCATAAATGGCCTTTTGAAGATGATGTAAATTAAAAGATAAAACACGCTACACTCCTGACATGTTTGTCACCCACAGTAAAACACATGTAAAAATTATTTAAAATTTATTTTTCCATGGTCAAATGCATTGATATGTTTAAGTTACTCAAAATTGTCCATTTACAAAGGCACAGTAACTCGTGTTGACTGTGATATAACCTAAATTATGTTACACTCCTGACTCATGTACATTCATTAATTTAAATAAAAGTATTTCAGCATTTGCATTTACAACAATAAGTAAGATTATTGGAAAATGAAAACAAAACATTTTTGCACCCTCCAAATGAATTAATATATATGTTATGGATGATTTTATAAATTTTTCATATTTTTTCCTTTCTGCTTAGATTAAAAAGGACTATTTTTCCACAAAATATTCTTATAATTTATTATTGAGAGACGTAAGTACCAATTTTCACATTGAGAAATGCTACAAAGTTGATATAAATTACTACATGTTAAGAAATATTAATTAAAAAATTGTCAAATTCCTGACTGGGTGTTGCACTCCTGACATTACTTGTTGCTGATAGAACACACTTTTATTGCAATACTTTCAACACAAACTATGAAAAAATTATATAAGATATTGTGAAGATTATTTTTACACCATTTTGATTCAAAATATCCCCAAATGATGAAGAAAACGACAGAACTAGAAATACTGGCTAAAAAGCGTGTTACACTCCTGACATACCTAAAATGGCACTGAAAAGAAAATCTCCATGTGTATGGTCACATATTTGGTACTAAAAGACACAGGCTGCCCGGGGCTTTCTGTCAATTATAAGGAATAATACTAAATACATCAATGCATAAAATAATAGAGATTTAAACTCATGATGTTACAATCCTGACAATGCTAAGAAGGCTTCTTTAAAGATATGTAAAATTTATTTGAATGAAAATACGACCAACTTACTGCTATGGATTTAAGCCTTGATACTGACAGAAACAATTGATGACTGTCAAATGATGAGAAAGGTGATAATTAATTAAATAGATCCACTTTTTGGCAACACATTGAAATTTTATGGGTCACATATTTTTCAGGCATGTCTATTTATCATCGCTTGTACTGACTTTTATCTTGAAACAAAATTTTGAAAGTGGTATATTTATTTGTCTTTTAATAAATCAACAAAGAAGAACATGCTTCTTTCGAAATGTCACACAAAAAGTGTTACACTCCTGGCATTTTTTGGTACTTTTTTGGACGGCATTTTTTACTCTTTTAAGATACCGCTATAATATTTGGCAGTTCCATTTGAGGAATAAAGAGACATGTTCTAATGTAAAAACATTTGATTTAAATCCTCAAATATAAGTTCAACAAAGAGGTCAATTTTTTTAAACAGCCCATATATTTCTACAGAGACATATAAAACACAGAGATTAGAAACTGCGCGAAATCTCATATCATATCGCGGCCACTAACGGGAATTAAAAAGATTACAAAAAAGTGGCGCGATAGCCAAAGTAAACATTAAAAATTACAAAAATATGTAAAAATGAAGATAGAATAGCGAAATGACAACATCTTTTCTACATTTTTCAAGCATCAACACATAAAAAAATCATTTCCAGTAAAGTTTTATGCTGCAACCTTTGGATAAGAATTGAATTTCTAAGACCATCTTCGACTAACGACTTCGAGGTTAACTGACAAAAATCACAAAAATATGTAAAAACGAAGGATGATTATCGAAATGACAATACCTTTACTACATTTCACAAGTATCAATACATAAAAAATCATTTCCAGTAAAAAGTTTTTTGATGCAACTTTGACATACCATTTGGGACCATTTTGGACACGAAAATGAATACATTGTATTTCAAAGACTATCTTTGAATCGAGGTTAACTGACAAAAATCACAAAAATATGTAAAAACGAAGGGTGATTATCGAAATGACAATACCATTACTACATTTTACAAGTATCAATACATCAAAAATAATTTCCAGCAAAAAGTTTTTTGATGCAACTTTGACATACCACGAAAATGAATTTCAAAGACCATCTTCGAATCGAGGTTTACTGACAAAAAAATCACAAAAATGTGTAAAAACGAAGGGTGATTATTGAAATGACAATACCTTTACTACATTTTATAAGTATCAAAACACCAAAAATCATTTCCAGCAAAAAGTTTTATCCTGCAAAAAATCAGAAAATAATCTCCATTTGTCGTCAATATTTGAACAAGCTATTCGCGCGATCTTCGACGTAATTTCAACACAGTTATACTTTTTCTAATATTAACTAACTAAGAATATGATTTTAAACTCGTCGGAATAAAACAACATAAAATTTAACTATATAATTCTCAATTTTGTAACGAAACACTTCTTCCCCGCTTCGATATCGTAAAGAAAAACAATATGGCGGATGACGCATCTCGTTGCATCTCGTAGGATCTCGTTGCCGTTTGCTTTAAAATGCATTTACATGGGTTTAACGATAACCTTCCAATCTCCGTATTTAAATGTCTCTGATTTCTATATACAAATATGAAAAATTTATACCCGGCGCTCTTTACTATAGTACCCGGGCGCTCGTGGGCGCTTTTTAGTATGACCCAAAATTCCAACGCTCATCGTATTTATCTCGCCCCCCGTTACTGATCTGCTCCAGGGAAAACATGGCAAGTCCAAACAAACCAACGGTAAAAAAAGGCTTTTCTATGAAAATTTGTGATACTTAGGGGACGACAATTTGATTCCGAGGGAGGGCCTGGTAGTTTTGGTCGAGTCAGGATATTTATTTTCAACATTTTGCGGGTCAGAAAATTTTATTTTTCGCGGCGAGATTATTTATTTACTATGTACTGTATGAAAGAACTTGGGGCCAGATTATTTATTTTTTTTATTTTCTGTGTGGTTGAGGCCAGATTTTTTATTTCCTTGGGTTTCAAGGCCAGAATATTTATTTNCCCTCCCCAATCAAATGGTCGTTCCCTTAAGCTTTCACACCTTCAATGTTTTTTTTCTGAAAAATGTATTTTGAACATTCCAGTCTCCACGGATACATACTTGCCAACATACCTGACATTACAGCAAGGAGACCGCTTTTAGGTCTCCTGTTAGGGGGTCCATGGGGCGAAGCTCTCTGGTCGAAAACAATTTTAGAGGAATTTTAGAGGGTTTCCAGCTTGCTTCTAGAGAGGAAAAATGCTACTTCAACGACATTGATTGTAGATATTACAAACATGCAAATGATTTTGATACGAAATATGAAATATTTAGTCAGGGGTCACGCTTATATAAGTAATTTCAGGGATCGCGCTGGGCTTCGCCAATGTCGCAATTTGCGATTTTATTTTCATTCTGGCGACAAAAAATTGTTCCTGGCGATTTTTTTGGCGACAACGTTTTTCAAATCAATTTTCCGGTATTGTCCATTTTCTATAGATCCTAATTGATACTTGTCATCATTGTTGTTGTTTTAAAATAATCAGAAGAATTAAATTTAATGTCAATTCATTGCCTCAAGCCAAAAATTATTTCCGGTCATCTGTTGATTGCATAATGTTTACTTTTCATCAGTGTTTACCTGTGCACACGTACCAAAACGATTTGTGACAGATATAATCCCAAATAAAGTAATTGAGAGAGTATTATTATACACCAATATTTTATGCTCTTTATTTATTTTGCAGAATTTAAATTCACGGTGACTTCGGTATTTAGTTATTTATATCATTTCTTTTCATCATAAACAGACCAATCTGGTTGACACAAAATTATGAATTACGAAATTTATGAAGTTGAGTTACTTCCCCTTTTCTTTGTTATGAAAACGAAATTAAAAAGAATTTTGAGTGTTCTTTTCCCTAAAATTTGCATATCAATTCTAATAAAATAAAGGATTAAACTACTTTTTAGAAATTATATGGAAGTTAACACAATAATATGCTAATAATTGCAAATTAAATTTCTGTTTAATACCTCAATAGATCATACTTAAGTGAATCTTCCCCATCATGAACAAATCAATATTACAATGATATTTTCTCCTTCCCCGGTGATCAATTGCTGCCTAGGGTGTAATCATTAAATTATTAAATGATATTTTACATGATAGGAAAGAACTGAACTCCTGAACAAAAACAATTTTAAGCAAAATAATTCAGCGTAACCTAACTGTTTCAGTAAATTTTCACTCTGCAGAAGTGTTAATTACAAAATAATAAGCATTTAATGTCTCAAGGGACTAATTTTCAAGGCTGGTGCCTCCCTTTAAATTCTTTATGCGCCTAGATAAAATTGACTAGTACATAAAGTTCAGATGTTTAACTGATTCAGAAAATTAGTGTGACCACATGAAAAAATTTTATGACTTAGTTATTGAAGATCAAAGATTCAACATTTTGTCCAAATTTACTTGTAAAAATAATCTGACACTGTCTGAAATTTATATCATTCTATCCTTACTTGAACAAGTAAACTTGATTTACTTAAACAGGTAAAGAAAATTTACTGTTTTAAGGGAGACCCTAGACTGTATTTACATTGTATTTGTATCAATACATTTACAATAAATGATTATAACACAACTATTTTGATTGATAGAAAACTAATTCTGAGAAAAGCAGGTTAAGAAAAGAGTTAATTACTTGATAAATTTTACTTTGTACACCCATTTTTATAAATTCAACACTTGAAAAATTGGTTTACATGTAGTTTTTTTTTTAAACGAAGACTTTTTATTTTTTTCTACCTGAAAAAGAAGAAATCCCGGACATTTCAACAACTTTCCCGAATCCCGGAAACGGCCCAAAAATTCCGAACCAACCGGGAGAATTCTGGAGTGTTTGCATATATATACAGTACAGGCAGAGTCTTATGATGATAAATGTCCCTGTCAGACATGTCCCAAACCCAAAATCTGACAATTTTATGAGGAGTCATAAAATTGTCCTTCTGCTTCACTGATTTTAATTAGGGTGTAGGTGATCAGTTTTATTACTTGTTTTACATCTATTTTATATATTTAATTTGAAAACAGATAATAATTATTAAAAAATTCAAAAAAAAAATTAATAAGTTTAATTTTTTTTTGCATAAGACATATAATAGTATAAGAAATTTCTTACTATTTTCCAATTTTTTTATTGATTATTTGCTTGCAGATACTTGCTTTTTTATTTCTATCAAAAAATTAAAAACTATATTTTTTACATAGAAAATTGGAATATTCATTTGAAATTTTCTTAATTGTACATGTTAAAATTTGTACATTGATTGTCAGGTGTGTAATTAATTTTACTGACTTTTTTGAAAATTTGAAATACAAAATCAAATAAATGCAAAACTTATATAAATTAAAATTTCTTATCAATTTAAATATCAGATAACTATCTATTATTTTATTTTTTTATTCATTATACTTAAAAATGTATTTAAAATTTATAAAAATGATGGTGCCCTTCCACAGGTAAAGGATTATCATTGACTTATCACTAAATCACAACACCAGTCAGGTACATTAATTATTTCATGACCCCTGTTTTATGGCCCTTCAGCCTCATTAACAGCAGGGGATTAGTCTGACTGGGACATCTGTCGGACATGTCTGACATCATGTCTGATTGGGACATCTATCATTATATGTCTCTGCCTGTACTGTAAATGTAGGGATATGGGCCTATATTGGTAGCCTAGCCCTCTTAGTCTTGGTCACACCTACAGTATAGGCTTGGTTGCTGTCATTTCAATACATGTACATCGAAAATTGTTGTGGACACTTGGTTGGCAAGAAGTCATAATCATTTTTAAGGTCATAAAAATGTTATTTTCAATTAATTGTTATGAAATTGTTTTAAAGGCAATTTGATAATTTCTTTTAATCTGAATTGAAGACATTTTACTGTTTATACATGTATTTTCGATATTTGATTAGTTTTATTTCATCTAATTGACGTATTTGTATAGCATTCACATTTTTCACAACTTCCAAATATTTGGGATACACACTTCAAATTATTCAGAAATTTAGAGAAAGTAAATCGGTAGAAAAAAATGGAAATCTTGAAGTTTATTTGACATTTTACAGATCCAAAATCGGACCAGACCTGGGGTAATTGAAAATGTAATTGTAATTAGCTGTAATTAATAACATTTTTCAAAGTAATTTGAAGTAATGTGTAATTGAAGAAAAAATAAATTACATGGAATTACATTGCATATTTTGAATGTAATTTGGAATTACATTTCAATTACTTTCAATTACAATTTAACCAAAATCAAATAAATTGGTGTTATGGTAGTTCTGGTTTAAGATTGATTGTAATAATCTGACTATCATAATATATATTTTTTACTTCAAGACTTGATAGGATTTTAAATTGTCTAACATTTTTTGTCTAACTAGACACTCAGGAACTTTACTGTAAAATAAAGAAATTTTGAAATTAGAAAACCTTTTAACTTATTGAAGCAATTGTGTTTTTAATTACTTTTAAAAACAAATATCAAAATGAAATGAGAGATATCTTTATCTATCGTTTAAGGTTATCCCTGCCTAAGTTATTAATTTATTCTATTTGATCTTGACACTTTAAAAGATTTTTTTTCAAATCAACATACTAATTATCCAACTTCAGGCAATATTTTCAAATTGCAAGAACAATACATGTTGTTATAACACAAAATGTTTTTACAATAATTAGTGCTTAGTTAATTTGACAGGTAAACATACCTGAAAATAATAACATATTTTTCATAAGATATTTTTTTTAAATGTGATAATTAATATCTGTACACTTCCAACAGTTTTTGAGGTCATTATTATACTGAAATACTAAGACTTTTCCCTTTATTAGTAAATGTGTCAATTTATTTATCATTTTCAAAAATATTTTTTTACACAAAATTCAAGTAAATTAGTTTCGTCTTTATATGTCTTGCTAGATATCAATATATATGTTTAATTTCAAGATAAGGTAAAAATGAAATTGAATATTCTGCTTGCTTCTTTGAAAATGAAAAAAAAATATATATTTAAATCAAAATTTAGTTGATTGTCTTTTGTACCCTTATTAAACCTCATCAAAATTACAACATCTTAAAAAGTAATCCAAAGATTTCAAATATTAATGAATTAATTCCAGTATGAATTTTGTATAATTTTACCCAATTTAGATTGCAAAATCTTGGATATTTAGAATAAACCATTTAATGACATTATTAGACAATAATAACTTGCTGCATTTACTAAAACATGTAGTGTACAGATAAAATATTTGATACATATATATAGAGTATAACTTTGGCTTACAACATCTTTCTAATTCACCCCACAAGAATTAAAAGAAAACATATTGGAAACCAATCTCATTATCATAAATGTTATGATGTTATCTGAAAAGACATTTATCTTTTCTGTTACTCATATTCTGAAACTTCTTGCATGTACTGTATGTCACAAACTTTAATTTAAGTTTATATTTATCAGTTTAACATGAATAGTTATTTATGAGGCAAATGTTATTGAATTGTAATTAATTACCTTGCCAATGTAATTGTAATTTAGTTAATTACATTGGAAAAATGAAGTAATGGTAATTGTAATTTAATTGAAGAATTTTCCATGTTATTGAAATGTAATTAATTACTTTGACATGTAATTTACCCCAGGTCTGAATCGGACAAGTATGTATGATGTAAAAAGTTATTTAAAAAATAAAATTCTGTTCCATTACTATACTATGCAATTTATCGATAAAATTTAATTTTGCCAACCAAAAAATTGATTATGTGACGTCACAGATTGGATTTGGGAACAAGCCTATTCATCATGAGCCATTTTCTGAAAATTATACCGTCAACCATCTTCCATTTAACAGTGGATGTATTTGTATGTGTTCTGCTTTTGCCATCACTTGGCGTCCATCGTCCTTCCGTCCGGCGTAATCTTTTCATTCAAAAATCTTCTCCTCTGAAACAACTGGGCCAATTGGAACCAAATTTGGTCACAATAGTCCTTGGGTGGTCCCCTTTAAAAATTGTATCTGGCACATATCGCTATCCAAGATGGCCGCCAACGGGGAACATACTTTTAAAATTGGACCCTATGGGAAAACACATTCAAAGATCTTCTTCTCAGAAATTATCAGCCCAATTATAACCAAACTTAGTCACAATGGTCCTTAGATAGTCCCATCTAAAAAAGGTATCCAGCAATTCTGTACCTCATCCAAGATGGCCAACATAGTTTTAAATATTGAACCCTAAGGCAAATATATTCAAAGATCTTCTTCTCAGAAACTACTAATCCAATTACAACCAATCTTAGTTACAGTGGTCCTTAGATGGTCCCTTCCAAAAAAAAAGTATCTTGCAGGTGCGTATCTCATCCAAGATGGCCGCCAGTGGGGAACATAGTTAAAACATTGTACCCTATGGAAAATACAATCAAAGACCTTCTTCTTGGAAACTACTAAATCAATTAAAACCAAACTTAGCCACAATGGTCATTAGATGGTCACTTTCCAAAACGATATCCGATAGGTCCACATCATCCAAGATGGCTGCCAGATGGGAACATAGTTTAAGCATCGGACCTTATGGAAAATACATCCAAAGATCTTCCTCTTAGAAACTACTAATCCAATTTACACCAAAATTGGCCATAATGGTTATTAAATGGTCCAATTCAAATAAGGTATCCGACAGGTCTGTACGTCATCCAAGATGGCTGTCAGCAGGGAACATAGTTTCAACATTGGACCCTATGAATTTTAACTGGAACCCCTGTCAAAATTTTTATTTGAATTGTGGTCTGCTATGGTTGTAATGGATGGAGCTCTCAGTTGCCATGGAAACCAGACCAGAAAAATGAAATTTTAGAAAAAAAAGTATTCTACATCGTACTAAAATTTTTTTTTTTTTTGTGATTTCAGCACTATGTATAATCCAGAATACAAGGGGAACCCCTGCCCAAATTTTTTTTGAATAGTGTTCTGTTATGGGTTGTAATGGATGGTGGAGCTTTTGGTTGCCATGTAAACAAAGCAAGAAAACTGAAATTTTAGAAAAAAGGGTATTCTGCTAAATTTTATGTTTTGTTTTCTGAAATATGTAAACACTAGTTAATAAGGAGAACCCCTGCCCAAACATTTTTTGAAAGAGGCTTGTAATGTTTGGATTTTGGCAATGATTATTACCTAAATTATAAGGGGAACCCCTGCCCAAATTATTTTTGAAAGGTGGTCGGAAATTGGTTTAAATAGATATAGTCCATGGGCTGGAATAACC
>MJUU01073553.1:56638-75751 GCA_002080025.1 Modiolus philippinarum | reverse complement strand
ATATGTCAACGGATTTGGCGTAGCTCTTACCGTTTCCGAGCTATGAGGGGCTGAAGGGGCCAAAATTGTAAATTTACAGATGACCTAAAATTTTTATTTTTCGTTGGATGTCGATGGGATTTTTTTCTTTGGATTCCTCTTGATGTAAGCTTTCAAGATTATGTCAAAGGATTTGGCGTAGCTGTTACCGTTTCGGAGCTATGAGGGGCTGAAAGGGGCCAAAATTGTAAAGTTACAGATAACCTAAAATTTTTATTTTTCATCGGATTTCGATGGGATTTTTTTCTTTGGATTCTACTTGATGCAAGCTTTCAGTAGTTTTTCAACGGATTTGACATAGCTCTTGCCGTTCCGAGCTATGAGGGGCCGAAGGGGGCCAAAATCGTAAATTTACAGATTACCTTAAATTTTTATTTTTCATCGCATTTCGATGGGATTTTTTTCTTTTGATTCCTCTTGATATAAGCTTTCAGCATCATGTCAATGGATTGGGCGTAACTCTTACTGTTTCTGAGCTATAGAGGGTCAAAGAGGAATCATAAGGAGTCATAAGGGCTAATTTTTATTTTCCCTAGTTTGTGTCCAGCTGATTACTTGGTCAATCTCCTTATTGCGTCCATCTAATTATTGTGTAAAGCTCTTTCCTATGTCCATACTCGCTTTAAATTACACTTTTTCAAATTTTAGTGGATGACATGCTGCGCTCGGCGTAGCCCTTTATTATCTTCTGCTCTGATACAGCTGAAGCAAATTCAACCAAACTTTACAGGAATGATGTATGGAAGGTCCTTTACAAAGATAGCTCATTTCTTTCAGATCCGATAAAAAACATGGCCGCCAGCTTGGAACTTAGGTTTAACATTGGACCCTATGGGAGAAATCGCATTTTCATCTTCTGCTCTGAAACAGCTGAAGCAAATTCAACCAAACTTTACAGGAATATTGTACTAAAGGTCCTTAACAAAGATTGCCCATATCCTTCAGATCTGACGAAAATTCTGTTACATGGCAGCCAGCAGGGAATATGGTTTAACATTGGACCCAATGGGAAAATTCATTTTCATCTTCTCCTCTGAAACCACTAAAGCATATTCAACCAAACTTTACAGGAATGATGTATGGAAGGTCCTTTACAAAGATAGCTCATTTCTTACCGATTGGATAAAAACATGGCCGCCAGCATGGAACTTAGGTTTAACATTAGACCCTGTGGGAAGAATCACGTTTTCATCTTCTGCTCTGAAACAGCTGAAGCAAATTCAACCATACTTTACAGGAAAGATGTACTAAAGGTCCTTAACAGTAATTACTCATTTTGTTCCGATCCGATTGAAAAAATAGCCGCCAGCATTGAACTTAGGTTCAACATTAGACCCTATGGGAAAAATCACATTTTCATCTTCTGCTCTGAAACGGCTGAAGCAAATTCAACCAAACTTTACAGGAATTATGTACTAAATGTCCTTAACAAAGATTGCTCATTACATTTAGATTTGAATGATGTATGGAAGATACTTTACAAAATCAACTCATTTCATTTTGATCCGACAAAAACATGGCCTCCAGTGCATAACATAGTTTAACGTCATAGCCCTGTATGTGAAAACCATACTTTTCATATCTTCTCTGAAACTTAACAAATTTTACTGAACTGTATTGGAATGATGTATTAAAGGTTACTCATTGACAAAAAAAAACACTTGTGCCAATTGAGAACATAGCTTAACATTAGACCTCATTGGTAAAATACATCTTTTTTGGTCTTGCATGGCATAGAAGCATTTTGTCAGGTGAGCGATACAGGCTCAGTCTCTGAGCTTAGTCATCTACTCCAAACTTAACAGGAATGATGTATGGAAGGTCCTTTACAAAGATTGCTCATTTCGTTCCAATCCTGTAAAAAAACATGGCCGCCAGCGCGGATCTTAGGTTTAACATTGGACCCTATAGGAGAATTCACATTTTCTTCTTCTTCTCTGAAACCGCTGAAGCAAATTCAACCAAACTTTACAGGAATGATGAACTGAAGGTCCTTAACAAAGATTGCTCTTTTCGTCGATCCAATCAAAAACATGGTCGCCAGCACAGAACATTGTTTATTTTGGCCCTATGGGAAATTCACATAAAAAACATGGCCACCATACAGAACATCGAAAACCCTGCTTCAGCATTTTGTCAGGTGAGCAATACAGGCTCAGTGTCTGAGCCTCTTGTTTATATTGCAATCAGTCAGCAGTGACAATCAACCAGGAATAAACAAAGTTATTTTGATAGGACCCCCCCCCCTTTTTTTTTTTTATAAATACCGCTAATTACATTCTTTTTATAATTTTCCATTTCCTAAATAATGGCCGTGAGATTTTTGTCTTCACACTGAAATACCCCAATTTATTTCATTATTTTGCAGATTTTTTAAATTACATTCTCTGAAACAAGATTTTGTGACATATTTACAATATTTTTTGGTTTTGTTGAATTTAAAAATAAATAATTTTAGCTATATATCAATGTATAATGATCTATTCTTATTTCCATCAAGACAAATTTTGATTTAATTTGCAACTCTTTGGCTTTAAAGGGTATCAGCAACTTGATGAAATAAATGAAAAAAAAGCACAAGTGACAGGATGTGCTGGTTGTGGCTTTAACAAGAGTACACAAGATTCTTTTGAAAGAATCAAGATTTGAAATCATTGATTTTGGCAGGGAGATTTGCCTACTCTGGGCTTTCAAAGGTTGACAGGTATGCATCAAAGTCCATGAAATAAGCTTAACTTTCTTTGTAACTCTGTGAAATGAGAAACAAAAGTCGAAAATGACATTATGCAAAATCTCCCGCAATTTGAAACTGGATTGCAGGAGATCTCCTGCAACTGGTTTCAGAAGGTTAACAGGTATGCTTACAACTAAGTTTTAGCTTTATTTAGCAAATTAAGATATTCTGTTTCATGAGGGTTTAGTTTCTGCATATGGCTATTTAGACAACTTATGTAAAGCACATTCAAGTCTGAAAAAGAGGATACCATTATAATGTAGGAAAAACAAAATTTCAGACTCGTCTAGTGTTAAAGATGTTAATGTTTGATGATAGATATATAATGGCTATGCCTATGTGAAAGAAGTCTATGATATGCAAATGTTTATTAATAAATAACTAAATACCGAAGTTACTGTCAATTTACTTTCTGCATATGCGCATTTCGACAAATGAACCAACCAAGCTAACTAAATCTACAAATAGAGTTAACATAAATTGAGTAAGCAATCTAAACTTTGTTGGAACTTCATAGCAATAAAACGATATCTGGTAAGTGAACTTGTAAGGCTGCACTGTGTAATGCTGATTCCTCCAAGCTTTGCTTATCGCTGTGAAGGGTGTGGACAGTGCAAAGTACAAGACCTTTTATAGTTAGTACTTCAGCTTTGTTGAATTGATTTTATATTGGAATAGTTGTTTACACTGTAGCTATAGCTGCTGTAACTTAATGATCATAGACAAAAAAAACACAAGATCAAAGTGATTCTTTGTACTCTTGTTTTAGATATCCTTTTCCATTTGCATTTGTTGAAGACTTCATTAAAAGTACAGATCATGTTATAAAATACCAGTGTTTACATCTCTTTCGCCAAAGATCTCCTGTACCTGAAGATGTATTCACTGATATGTTTAAAGGCTTTGTAAAGATGTGTCATTTACTTCCTATGTAAGTATTTAGTTACTTGAAATAAACCTCCATCTTAATGACATTGCAACTTTTCCAAAATCTTAACCAAGAAAAAGTAGGAAAACTCAACATTGTCTGATCTCAATGAAATTTAGTTTCCAAAATATTGATGTCTTGACCTTAAAACTAGTGTCAAAAGTGGTCTGTAGCAGTAAAGTAATATGTCATAAAAGTCCCTAGCAACATTATACAAAAAGTACAGTTATGTTGTAAAGGTAAAACTTTGATAACTTGATGTAACTTTCATGTCCTTGGCGACCATGTTATTTTCTAAAAATTTCACAGTAGATTCAAAGGTAAAGATATGTTCTTTGCACAATATTTTTGACAAGAATGGACAACAAAAATATAGTCAAAGCATGTAATCATGGTGGAACATGGTGAAATACCTTACAATAATGCTCTTGATGTTCTCATTCTCAAAAGCTCAAACGTTAACAAATATAAAATATTTATCAATAATACAAAACTCTTGGATGTAGCCACTTGCAGAAGCTAAGTGCACATTTTATTCATTTTTCACAGACATGAAGTTATTATCACATAACATTTGACATCTTGTCCGACTCCGTGCACCACCACTGTCAATCATTGTCATTTTCACAGTATCGCATTTCAACATCTTCGCCTGGTCTTAGTGTAACTTACTTTGAAAACAAAATTATGGTAATTAGATTGAACAGTTGTTTTTTTATGAAGCATCAATCAAGACATTCACTATATATGTAAAATTGTATTTATACCCCCGCATCGAAGGAGGGGTATACTGTTTTACCTCTGTCCGTCTGTCCGTCCGTCTGTGCGTCACATATTTTTGTCGCATTTTTCTCAGCAACTACACATGACAGCCACTTGATATTTGGTATGGTGCATCAGTATGGGGTCCTATACTGCTCCTCCCTTTTTCGGCAATATTGATTCACCACTTCCTGTTTACCGACTTTGTGCCTTTTTAGCTCACCTGGCTATGCCAGGGTGAGGTTTTGCCATCACTTGGCACCCGCCGTCCATCTGTCCGTCCGTCCGTCCGTCGTCCATCCGTCGTAAACTTTTTATACGACCGCAAAAATTTTTGTGGTCGTATATTGGTATGGTGCTGTCGTCGTCGTCGTTGTCGTCGTCGTCTGTAGACACTTTAGTTTTTGGTCAATAACTTTAGTTCCAGTAGATCAATCCTTATGAAATTTTAACATAATGTTCTTTGGTACAAAAGAAAGGCTTGGCTTAGTTTTGGTCATTGTGGCCCCACTCGTTTTTAAAAAAGGGGCCAAAAAGGGTTAAATTTGGTGTTTTCACATGTTTGTCTGTAGAATCTTTATTATTAATCGGATTTTGATGGGGTCTCTTTCAGTGTGCTCCTGAGGAAATTTCCAATCTGGAGTATGCCAACGGATTTCACGTAGCATGTACCGCTCACAAGATAAATGGGGCCCAACAGGGGCAAATCTCAAAAAAAATAATTTTTTTAGTTTAAGTCCGATTTTGATGCAGTTTTTTTTAATGGATTCCTTGTGAAAAATTAATATGGCGCTCAGCTATTAGATTTTTGATACTTGTTTCCTTTCCCAGCTATGAGGGGCCGAACAGGGCCAAAATTGCGAATTTGCAGATTATGTAGAATTTTTAGTTTTCATCGGATTTCGATGGGATTTTTTTCTTTGGATTCCTCTTGATCTAAGCTTTCAGTAATATGCCAAGGGATTCTGTGTAGGTCTTACCGTTTCCGAGCTACAAGGGGTTGAAGGGGCCAAAAATGCAATTTATCTAAATATGTCAAATCTTTATTTTTCATCGGATTTCAACGGCATTTTTTTCTTTGGAATCTTCTTGATCTAAGCTTTCAGCAGTATGTAACGGATTTTGTATAGCTCTTAACGTTTCCTAGCTACAAGGGGTCAAAGGGGCCAAAAATGCAATTTTTCTAAATATGTCAAATCTTTATTTTTCATCGGATTTCGATTGGATTTTTTTCTTTGGATTCCTCTTGATCTAAGCTTTCAGAGGTATGGCAACAGATTTGGCGTGGCTCTTACCGTTTCCGAGCTTCATGGGGTCAAAGGGGCTGATATTGCAATTTTTCTAAATATGTCATATCTTTATTTTTCATCAGATTTCGATGGATTTTTTTTTCTTTGAATTTCTATGGATGTAAAGTTTTAGTTGATAGTGCATATTTTGCATAGCTCTTTAGTTTTTTCATCAGTAAGTGATCAAAAAGGATGATTTTTTCCCTATTTTGTTTCTAGCTAATAACTGTGTCAAGCTTCTTTTTGTGTCCATCTAATTATTTTGTCAAGCTCTTTACTGTGTCCACATTCACTTTAAACTACTTTTGTTGAAAATTCAGTGGTCTACATGCTGCGGTCGTATCATGCTGCGCTCGGCTTAGCCCTTTATTATTCAAAGATCTTCTCTGCAACCACTGAGCCAATTAGAACCAAACTTGGTCACAATAGTCCTTGGGTGGTCCCCTTCAAAAAGGAATCCGGCATGTCCGTACCTAATCCAAGATGGCTGCCAGCGGGGAACATAGTTTTAACATTGGACCTTATGGAAAAGACATTCAAAGATATTCTCAGAAACTACCAGTCCAATTATAACCAAACTTAGACACTATGGTCTTTAGATGGTCCCTTCCAAAAAAGGTATCCGACAGGTCCATATCTAATCCAAGATGGCCACTAGCGGGGAACATAGTTTTAACATTGGACCCAATGGAAATTACATTCAAAGATCTTCTTCTCAGAAACTACTGGTCCAGTTATAACAAAACTTAGTAACAGTGGTCCTTAGATGGTCCCTTCCAAAAAAGGTATCCAGCAAGTCCATATCTAATCCAAGATGGCCCTCCAGCGGGGAACATAGTTTTAACATTGGTCCCTATGGGAAAGACATTCAAAGATCTCCTTCTCAGAAACTACCAGTCCAATTATAACCAAACTTGGACACAATGGTCCTTAGATGGTCCCCTCCAAAAAAGGTATCCGACAGGTCCGTATCTAATCCAAGATGACCGCCAGCGGGGAACATAGTTTTAACATTGGACCCTAAGGAAATTACATTCAAAGATCTTCTTCTCAGAAACTACCAGTCCAATAATAACCAAACTTAGTCAAAATGGTCCTTAGATGGTCCCTTCCATAAGAGGTATCCGACAGGTCCGTACCTTATCGAACATGGCCGCCAGAGGGGAGCATAGTTTTAACATTGGACCCTACTGGAAAGACATTCAAAGACCTTCTTCTCAGAAACTACCAGTCCAATTATAGCAAAACTTGGACACAATGGTCCTTAGATGGTCCCTTCCAAAAAAGGTATCCGACAGGTCCGTACCTAATCCAAGGTGGCCGCCAACGGGGAACATAGTTTTAACATTGGACCCTATGGGAAAGACATTCAAAGATCTTCTCAGAAACTACCAGTCCAATTATAACCAAACTTGGACACAATGGTCCTTAGATGGCCCCTTCCAAAAAAGGTATCCGACAGGTCCGTACCTTATCCAAGATGGCTGCCAGAGGGGAACATAGTTTTAACATTGGACCCAATGGAAATTACATTCAAAGATCTTCTTCTAAGAAACTACCAGTCCAATTATAACCAAACTTAGTAACAATGGTCCTTAGATGGTCTCTTCCAAAAAAGGTATGCAGGAAGTCCGTACTTAATCAAAGATGGCCCTCCAGTGGGGAACATAGTTCAAACATTGGACCGTATGGGAAAGACATTCAAAGATCTTCTTCTCAGAAATTACCAGTCCAATTATAACCAAACTTGGATACAATGGTCCTTAGATGGTCCCCTCCAAAAAAGGTATCCGACAGGTCCGTATCTAATCCAAGATGACCGCAAGCAGGGAACATAGTTTTAACATTGGCCCCTAAGGAAATTACATTCAAAGATCTTCTTCTCAGAAACTACCAGTCCAATTATAACCAAACTTAGTCACAATGGTCCTTAGATGGTCCCTTCCAAAAGAGGTATCCGACAGGTCCGTACCTAATCAAAGATGGCCGCCAGCGGGGAACATAGTTTTAACATTGGACCCTACTTGAAAGACATTCAAAGACCTTCTTCTTAGAAACTAATAGTCCAATTATAACCAAACTTCGACTAAATGGTCCTTTGATGGTCCCTTCGAAAAAAGGTATCCCACATGTCCGTACCTAAACCAAGATGGCCGCCAGAGGGGAATATAGTTTTAACATTGGACCCTATGGAAAAGACATTCAAAGATGTTCTCAGAAACTACTAGTCCAATTATAACCAAACTTAGACACAATGGTCCTTAGATGGTCCCTTCCAAAAAAGGTATCCGACAAGTCCGTACCTAATCCAAGATGGCCGCCAGCGGGGAACATAGTTTTAAAATTGGACCCTTTCGAAAAGACATTCAAAGATGTTCTTCTCAGAAACTACTAATCCAATTATAACCAAACCTAGACACAATGGTCCTTAGATGGTCCTTTCAAAAAAAAAGGTATCCGACAGGTCCGTGCCTAATTCAAGATGGCCACCAACGGGGAACATAGTTTTAACATTGGACCCTATGGAAATTACATTCATAGATCTTCTTCTCAGAAACTACTAGTCAAATTATAACCAAACTTGGACACAATGGTCCTTAGATAGTCCCCTCCAAAAAGGTATCCAGCAAGTCCATACTTAATCCAAGATGGCCCTCCAGTGGGGAACATAGTTTTAACATTGGACCGTATGGGAAAGACATTCAAAGATCTTCTTCTCAGAAACTACCAGTCCAATTATAACCAAGCTTGGACACAATGGTCCTTAGATGGTCCCCTCCAAAAAAGGTATCCGACAGGTCCGTATCTAATCTAAGATTACCGCTAGCGGGGAACATAGTTTTAACATTGGACCCTAAGGAAATTACATTCAGAGATCTACTTCTCAGAAACTACCAGTCCAATTATAACCAAACTTAGTCACAATGGCCCTTAGATGGTCCCTTCCAAAAAAGGTATCCAACAGGTCCGTACCTAATCGAAGATGGCTGCCAGCGGGGAACATAGTTTCAACATTGGACCCTACTGGAAAGACATTCAAAGACCTTCTTCTCAGAAACTAATAGTCCAATTATAACCAAACTTAGACACAATGATCCTTAGATGGTCACTTCCAAAAAAGGTATCCGACAGATCCGTACCTAATCCAAGATGGCCGCCAGCAGGGAACATAGTTTTAACATTGGACCTTATGGAAAAAATTTTCAGAGATGTTCTCAGAAACTACCAGTCAAATTATAACCAAACTTAGACACAATGGTCCTTAGATGGTCCCTTCCAAAAAAGGTATCCGACAAGTACGTACCTAATCCAAGATGGCCGCCAAAGGGAACATAGTTTTAACATTGGACCCTATGGGAAAAACATTCAAAGATCTTCCTCTAAGAAACTACCAGTCCAATTATAACCAAACTTAGTCACAATGGTCCTTAGATGGTCCCTTCCAAAAGAGGTATCTGACAGGTCCGTACCTAATGGAAGATGGCCGCCAGCGGGGAGCATAGTTTTAACATTGGACCCTACTGGAAAGACATTCAAAGACCTTCTTCTTAGAAACTGATAGTCCAATTATAATTTAACTTAGACACAATGGTCCTTAGATGGTCCCTTCCAAAAAAGGTATCCCACAGGTCCGTACCTAATCCAAGATGGTCGGCAGCAGGGAACATAGTTTTAACATTGGACCCTATGGAAAAGACATTCAAAGATGTTCTCAGAAATTACCAGTCCAATTATAGCAAAACTTCGACACAATGGTCCTTAGATGGTCCCTTCCAAAAAAGGTATCTGACAGGTCCGTACCTAATGCAAGGTGGCCGCCAACGGGGAACATAAGTTTAACATTGGACACTATGGGAAACACATTCATAGGTCTTCTCAGAAACTACCAGTCCAATTATAACCAAACTTGGACACAATGGTCCTTAGATGGTCCCTTCCAAAAAAGGTATCCGACAGGTCCGTAACTTATCCAAGATGGCCGCCAGCGGGGAACATAGTTTTAACATTGGACCCAATGGAAATTACATTCAAAGATCTTCTTCTCAGAAACTACCGGTACAATTATAACCAAGCTTAGTAACAATGGTCCTTAGATGGTCCCTACCTAAAAAGGGATCCAGCAAGTCCGTACTTAATCCAAGATGGCTTTCCAGTTGGGAACATAGTTTTAACATTGGACCGTATGGGAAAGACATTCAAAGATCTTCTTCTCAGAAACTACCAGTCCAATTATAACTAAACTTAGACACAATGGTCCTTAGATGGTCCCCTCCAAAAAAGGTATCCGACAGGTCTGTATCTAATCGAAGATGGCCGCCAGCGGGGAACATAGTTTTAACATTGGACCCTACTGGAAAGACATTCAAAGACCTTCTTCTTAGAAACTAATAGTCCAATTATAATTAAACTTAGACACAATAGTCCTTAGATGGTCCCTTCCAAAAAAGGTATCCCACAGGTCCGTACCTAATCCAAGATGGCCGCCAGCGGGGAACATAGTTTTAACATTGGACCCAATGGAAATTACATTCAAAGATATTCTTCTCAGAAACTACCGGTCCAATTATAACAAAACTTAGTAACAATGGTCCTTAGATGGTCCCTACCTGAAAAGGGATCCAGCAAGTCCGTACTTAATCCAAGATGGCCCTCCAGTGGGGAACATAGTTTTAACATTGGACCGTATGGGAAAGACATTCAAAGATCTTCTTCTCAGAAACTAACAGTCCAATTATAACCAAGCTTGGACACAATGGTCCTTAGATGGTCCCCTCCAAAAAAGGTGTCCGACAGGTCCGTATCTAATCTAAGATTACCGCTAGCGGGGAACATAGTTTTAACATTGGACCCTATGGGAAAGACATTCAAAGATCTTCTCAGAAACTACCAGTCCAATTATAACCAAACTTAGACACAATGGTCCTTAGATGGTCCCCTCCAAAAAAGGTATCCTACAGGTCTGTATCTAATCCAAGATGACCGCCAGCAGGGAACATAGTTTTAACATTGGACCCTAAGGAAATTACATTCAAAGATCTTCTCAAAAACTACCAGTCCAATTATAACCAAACTTAGACACAATGGTCCTTAGATGGTCCCTTCCAAAAAAGGTATCCGACAGGTCCGTACGTAATCCAAGATGGCCGCGAACAGGAAACATAGTTTTAACATACTTTTAACATTGGATCCTATGGAAATTACATTCATAGATCTTCTTCTCAGAAACTACCAGTCCAATTATAACCAAACTTAGTCACAATGGTCCTTAGATGGTCCCTTTCAGAAAAGGTATCCGACAGATCCGAACCTAATGGAAGATGGCCGCCAGCGGGGAACATAGTTTTAAAATTGGACTCTATGGAGAAGACATTCAAAGATGTTCTTTTCAGAAACTACTAGTCCAATTATAACCAAACCTAGACACAATGGTCCTTAGATGGTCCCTTCCAAAAAAGGTATCCGACAGGTGCGTACCTAATTCAAGATGGCCGCCAACGGGGAACATAGTTTTAACATTGGACCCTATGGAAATTACATTCACAGATCTTCTGAGAAACTACCAGTCAAATTATAACCAAACTTAGTCACAATGATCCTTAGATGGTCCCTTCCAAAAAAGGTATACGGCAAGTCCTTATCTAATCCAAGATGGCCGCCAGCAGGGAACATAGTTTTAACATTGGACCCTACTGGAAAGACATTCAAAGACCTTCTTGTCAGAAACTAATAGTCCAATTATAACCACACTTAGACATAATGGTCCTTAGATGGTCCCATCCAAAAAATGTATCTGGCAGGTCCATACTTCATCCAAGATGGCCACCATCTGAAACATAGTTTTTACATTGGCCCTATTGATTTTAAGGGGAACCTCTGCCCAAATTTTTTATACGACCGCAAAAATTTTTGCGGTCGTATAATGGTATGGTGCTGTTGTCATCGTCTGTAGACACTTTTGTATTTCTCAATAACTTTAGTTTCAGTTGACCAATTCTTATGAAATTTTAACACAATGTTCCTTGGCACAAAAGGAAGGCTTGGCTTAGTTTTGGTCGTTGTGGCCCCACCCATTTTTAAGAAAGGGGCCAAAAAGGGTCAAATTTGATGTTTTACATATTTTACTGTAGAATCTTTATTATTTATCAGATTTTGATGGGGTTTCTTTCAGTGTCCTCCTGAAGAAATTTTAGTATGATGTTTCTTGGCACATGCTTTAGCCCGGGCTTTAATTTTATGTTCCTGGCCCCGCCCGTTTTAGAAGAAGGGGCCAAAAGGGGTTAAATTGGTTGTTTTCACATATTTGACTGTAGAATCTTTATTATTTATCAGATTTTGATGTTTTTTTTTCAGTAAACTCCTTAGAAAATTTCCAATCTGGAGTATGCCAACGGATTTCACGAGGCATGTACCGTTCACAAGATAAATGGGCCCAAAAGGGGCGAATTTCAAAAATTTTATTTTTTTTATTTTTAGTCCGATTTTGATGCAGTTTTTTGCAGTGGATTCCTTATGAAAAATGAACATAGCGCTGCACCATTAGATTTTTTAAACTGGTTTCTTTTCCAAGCTATGAGGGGCCCAACAGGTCGAAAATTGCAAACATGCAGATTACCTAAAATTTTTATTTTGCTTCCGATTTCAATGGGAATTTTTTCTTTAGATTCCTGTTATTGTAGGCTTTCAGAGTTATATCAACATATTTGTCGTAACTCTTACTGTATCCGAGCTATTAGGGGTCAAAGTGGCCAAAGTTGCAATTTTTAGAAATGTAAGCTTTCAGTAGTATGTCAATGGATTTGATGTAGCTCTTACCGTTTTCCAGCTATAAGTGGTCAAAATTGCAATTCTTAGAAATGTGTGAAATTTTATTGATGGGATTTTTATCTTTGGATTATTCTCATTGTAAGCTTTCAGTAATATGGCAGTATATTTTGCGTTGCTCTTTGGTTTCCAAGCTATAATGGGTCAAAGGGGCCAAATTACAATATTTCAAAATATGTGAGAATTTTATTTCATTGGATTTCAACCTGAGTTTTTTCTTTGGATTTCTCTTGATGGTAGTCAACAGAATTTCTAAGCTCTTACAATATCCTAGTAATAAGGGATTAAAAAGGCTAAATTTTATTTTCACTAGTTTCTGTCCAAATAATTTATGTGTCAAGGTCCTTATTGTGTCCAGCAAATTACTGTGTCCACAATCATTTTTTACACTTGTTCAAAGGATGAGTGGCAATAAGACCCATATTTGGCCCAAAAAAATCAAGTTGTTTAAAATAGTGTGATATTTATGGGAAATATTAACTATTACATCTGGCTACAAAGAAAACATATAATAATACGAATTCCTTTCATTTTGACGTTATTGTGACATCACAAGGAACCGTCTTTTTGAAAGAAAATCAGAAAATCTGCAATTTTGAATGTTCTCAAAGCAAATTTTCTTTAAGTGAACATGGGGCACATGCAATCAACAACTTCAAACTTTCAGAAATGATGTATTTCACCATTTTACACATTTTGACTAAATATGAAGTTGTTATTCAGATGTGCCCATATTTTTCAAAGCACAAAAATGTGCAAAACACAGCAAATATCTATGAAATTCTGACTATTTCCAAAAATATAGCTTTTCAGTTAACTGATTATCATGAGAATCAAACTGATATGGAAAAAAGCTTTATCATTTTCATAAAGCCCTATATTTGTTCAATGTTTCAGGAACATAAGACGTCTGTTTGTATAGTTTTAGTTTCATGGTAAATCTTGGGCCAAAAATGGGTCTTACTGCCACCCATCCTTTCAGTGGTCAACATGCTGCGGTCGTTTCATGAATTGTTGTCTAAATGTTTCAATTTCAGCATTATGTATTACCTTGATTATAAGGGGAACCCCTGCCCAAATGTTTTGAATGGTGTTCTGTTATGGGTTGTAATGGATTGTGGATTTTTCGGTTGCCATGGAAACCAAACAAGAATACTGTAATTTTAGAAAAAAAAGTATTCTGCTAAATTTTATGTAATGTTTTTCCTATTGGAAATGCCTTTTATCTTTGTCATCCATGGTCCAGGTGAGCGATACAGGCTCTTGAGAGCCTCTTGTTTACTTTCATGTTCAAAATTGTGACTTTTTCGTTGCATTTTTCTCAGCAACTAAACATGACACCCACTTGATGTTTGGTATGGTGCATCAGTATGGGGTCCCATACTGCGCCTCCCCTATTTGGCTATATCAGATCACCACTTCCTGTTTACCGACTTTGTTCCTTTTTTACTTTCATTTTCAAATTGTGACTTTTTCGTTGCATTTTTCTCAGCAACTACAGATGACAGCCACTTGATATTTGGTATGGTGCTTCAGTATGGAGTCTAATACTTCACCTCCCCTTTTTGGCCATATCGAATCACCACTTCCTGTTTACCAACTTCGTGCCTTTTAACTGTAAAATTCCAAATTCTGACTTTTTTGTCGCATTTTAAGAAATTGCTCATGACATCTACTTAATATTTGGTATGGAGCTTCAGTTAAGGTTACTATACTGAATCTCTCCTTTTATACGAATGCAAAAATCATCGTCGTTGTTGTCTGTAGACACTTTTGTGTTTGGTCAATAACTTAAGATCCAGTTGATCAATCCTTATGCAATTTTAGCACTATGTTCTTTGGCCCAAAAAGGAAGGCTAGGCTTAGTTTTGGTTGTTGTGACCCCTACCGTTTTAAAAAAGGCACCAAAAAAGGGTTAAATTGGGTGTTTTCACATTTATGGCTGTGGAATCTTTATTATTTATCGGATTTTGATGTGGTTTCGTTCAGTGTGCTGCTTAGGAAATTTCCAATCAGTAGTGTGCCAACAGATTTCATGTGGCATGTACCGTTCATGAGATAAATAGGGACCAACAGGGGAGAATCTAAAAAAAAATTACCTCACCTGACCAAAATGGTCAGTGTGAGCTATTGCCATCACTTGGCGTCCGTCATCTGTTGTCCGTGTGTCGTCTGTCCATTAGGCTTTCACATTTTCATCTTCTACTCTGAAACAACTGAAGCAAATTCAACCAAACTTTACAGGAATGATGTATGGAAGGTCCTTCACAAAGATTGCTCATTTCATTCCCATCTGATAAAAAACATGGCCGCCAGCACGGAACATAGTTTAACATTTGCCCTATGGGAAATTCCCATTTTTATCTTCTCCTCTGAAACCACCGAAGCATATTCAACTAAACTTTACAGGAATGATGTATGGAAGGTCCTTTACAAAGATAGCTCATTTTGTTTCGATCTGATTAAAAGCATGGCCGCCAGGGCGGAACTTGGGTTTAACATAGGACCCTATGGGAAAAATAACATTTTCAGCAACTCCTCTGAAACTGCTGAAGCAAATTCAATCAAACTTTACAGGAATGGTGTACTAAGGTCCTTTAGAAAAGATTGCAGTTTTGATTCTGATTCGACAAAACAAAAATATGACCGCCAGCACGGAACATAGTTTAACAATGGCCCTATAGGTAATTCACATTTTCATCCTCTCCTCTTAAACCACCGAAGCAAATTCAACCAAACTTAATAGGAATGATGTATCGTTCGTCCGTCGTCCGTTAAACTTTTCACATTTTCATCTTCTCCTCTGAAAGTATTGAAGCAAATTCAACCAAACTTTACAGGAATGATGTATGAAAGGTCCTTTACAAAGATTGCTCATTTCTTTACGATCTGACAAAAAACGTGGCCGCCAGCGCGGAACTAAGGTTTAACATAGGACCCTATGGGAAAAAATCACATTTTCATCTTCTGCTCTGAAACCACTGAAGCAAATTCAACCAAACTTTACAGGAATGATGAACTAAAGTTCCTTAACAATGATTGTTCATTTCCTTCTGATCTTACAAAAAACATGGCCACCAGCGTAAAACTTAGGTTTTACATTGGACTCTATGGGAAAAATCACATTTTCATCTTCTGCTCTGACACCACTGAAGCAAATTCAACCAAACTTTACAGGAATGATGTACTAAAGGTCCTCAACAATGATTGCTCATTTCGTTCTGATCCGACAAAAAACATGGCAGCCAGCACGGAACATAGGTTTTACATTGGACCCTATGGGAGAATTTTCATTTTCTTCTTCTCCTCTGAAACCACCGAAGCAAATTCAACCAAACTTAATAAGAATGATGTACTAAAGGTCCTTTAAAATGATTGCTCATTTTGTTCCGATCCGACAAAAAAAACATGGCTGCTAGCACAGAACATGGTTTAACATTGGACCCTGTGGGAAAATCACATTTTCTTCTTCTCCTCTGAAACCGCTGAAGCAAATTCAACCAAACTTTACAGAAATGATGTACTAAAGGTCCTTAACAATGATTGCTCATTTCGTTCCGGTCCGACAAAAAACATGGCCGCCAGCACGGAACATGGATTAACATTGGACCCTATTGGAAAATCACATTTTCAACTTCTCCGAAACAGCTGAAGGAAATTCAACCAAACTTTACAGGAATGATGTATGGAAGGTCCTTTACAAAGATTGCTCATTTCGTTTCCATCCAATAAAAAACATGGCTTCCAGCGCTGATCTAAGGTTTTAAGGACCCCATGGGAAGATTTACATTTTCTTCTTCTCCTCTGAAACCGCTGAAGCAAATTCAACCAAACTTTACAGAAATGATGTACTAAAGGTCCTTAACAAAGATTGCTGATTTCTTACCGATCTGATAAAAAACATGGCAGCCAGCACAGAACTTAGGTTTAACATTGGACCTTATGGAAAAATTGGCATTTTCTTTTTCTCCTCTGAAACCACTGAAGCAAATCCAACCAAACTTTTCAGGGATAATGTATGTAAGGTCCTTTACAAAGATTGCTCATTTTGTTCCGATCCGATAAAAAACATGGCCGCCAGGACGGAATTTGGGTTTAACATTGGACCCTATGGGAGAATGCACATTTTCTTCTTCTCCTCTGAAACCACTGAAGCAAATGCAACCAAACTTTACAGGAATGATGTACTAAAGGTCCTTAACAAAGATTGCTCATTTTATTCCGATCCGATGAAAAATATGGCCGCCAGCACGGAACATAGTTTAACATTGGCTCTATGGGAAATTCACATTTTCATCTTCTCTGAATTCACTGAAGCAAATTCAACCAAACTTTACAGGAATGATGTATGGAAGGTCCTTTACAAAGATTGCTCATTTCGTTTCCATCCAATTAAAAACATGGCTTCCTGCGCGGATCTAAGGTTTAACATTGGACCCCATGGGAAAATTTACATTTTCTTCTTCTCCTCTGAAGCCGCTGAAGCAAATTCAACCAAACTTTACAGGAATGATGAACTGAAGGTCCTTAACAAAGATTGCTCATTTTGTTCTGATCCAATGAAAAACATGCCCGCCAGCCCAGAAGAAAGTTTATTTTGGCCCTATGGGAAATTCACAAAAAAAACATGGCCACCATACAGAACATTAAAAAATCCTGCTGTTCAGCATTTTGTCAGGCTAGCAATACAGGCTCAGTGTCTGAGCCTCTAGTCATCTTCTGCTCTGAAACGGCTGAAGCAAATTCAACCAAACTTTACAGGAATTATGTACTAAAGGTCCTTTACAATGAGTCCTCATTTTGTTCTGATCCAACAAAAAACATGGCCGCCAGCGCGGAACTTAGGTTTAATTATTTGGACCATATGGGAAAAATCACATTTTCATATTCTGCTCTGAAACCACTGAAGCAAATTCAACCAAACTTTACAGGAATGATGTACTAAAGGTCCTTAACAGTGATTGATTATTTCGTTCCGCTTCGACAAAAAAATGGCCGCCAGCACGGAACATGGTTTAACATTGGACCTTATGGGAAAATCACATTTTCATCTTCTGCTCTGAAACAGCTGAAGCAAATTCAACCAAACTTTACAGGAATTATGTACTAACGATCCTTTACAATGATTGCTCATTTTGTTTCGACCCGACAAAAAACATGGCCTCTAGCACAGAACATGGTTTAACATCGGACCCTATGGGAAAATCACATTTTCAACTTCTCCGAAACAGCTAAAGCAAATTCAACCAAACTTTACAGGAATGATGAACTGGAAGGTCCTCAACAATGTTTGCTCATTTCGTTCCAATCCGACTAAAAAAACATGGCCTCCAGCACGGAACATGGTTTAACATTGGACACTATGGGAAAATCACATTTTCATCTTCTGCTCTGAAACAGCTGAAGCAAATTCAACCAAACTTTACAGGAATTATGTACTAAAGCTCCTTTACAATTATTGCTCATTTTGTTCCGCCCCGACAAAAAACATGGCCGCCAGCACGGAACTTAGGTTTAACATTAGACCCTATGGGAAAAATCACATTTTCATCTTCTGCTCTGAAACCACCGAAGCAAATTCAACCAAACTTAATAAGAATAATGTACTAAAGGTCCTTTAAAATGATTGCTCATTTTGTTCCGATCCGACAAAAAAACATGGCCGCTAGCACAGAACATGGTTTAACATTGGACCCTGTGGGAAAATCACATTTTCATCCTCTGATCTTAACGGCTGAAGCAAATTCAACCAAACTTTACAGCAATGATGTGCTATAGGTCCTTAATAATGTTTGTTTATTTCCTTCTGATCCGACAAAAAAAAAAACCATGGCCGCCAGCACGGAACATGGATTAACATTGGACCCTATGGGAAAATCACATTTTCAACTTCTCCGAAACAGCTGAAGCAAATGCAACCAAACTTTACAGGAATGATTTATGGAAGGTGTTTTACAAAAATTGCTCATTTCTTTCCGATCTGATAAAAAAACATGGCAGCCAGCGCAGAACTTAGTTTAACATTGGACCTTATGGAAAAATTGACATTATCTTTTTCTCCTCTGAAACCACTTAAGCAAATTCAACCAAACTTTACAGGAATAATGTATGTAAGGTCTTTTACAAAGATTGCTCATTTTGTTCCGATCCGATAAAAAGCATGGCCGCCAGCATGGAACTTGGGTTTTACATTGGACCCTATGGGAGAATGCACATTTTCTTCATCTCCTCTGAAACCACTGAAGCAAATGCAACCAAACTTTACAGGAATGATGAACTGAAGGTCCTTAACAAAGATTGCTCATTTTGTTCTGATCCAATGAAAAACATGGCCGCCAGCACAGAAGAAAGTTTATTTTGGACCTATGGAAATTCACAAAAAAAACATGGCCACCATACAGAACATTGAAAAATCCTGCTGTTCAGCATTTTGTCAGGTGTGCGATACAGGCTCAGTGTCTGAGCCTCTAGTCATCTTCTGCTCTGAAACAGCTGAAGCAAATTCAACCAAACTTTACAGGAATGATGTATGGAAGGTC
>MJUU01073553.1:17409-53997 GCA_002080025.1 Modiolus philippinarum | reverse complement strand
AAAAAAACATGGCCTCCAGCACGGAACATGGTTTAACATTGGACACTATGGGAAAATCACATTTTCATCTTCTGCTCTGAAACAGCTGAAGCAAATTCAACCAAACTTTACAGGAATTATGTACTAAAGCTCCTTTACAATTATTGCTCATTTTGTTCCGCCCCGACAAAAAACATGGCCGCCAGCACGGAACTTAGGTTTAACATTAGACCCTATGGGAAAAATCACATTTTCATCTTCTGCTCTGAAACCACCGAAGCAAATTCAACCAAACTTAATAAGAATAATGTACTAAAGGTCCTTTAAAATGATTGCTCATTTTGTTCCGATCCGACAAAAAAACATGGCCGCTAGCACAGAACATGGTTTAACATTGGACCCTGTGGGAAAATCACATTTTCATCTTCTGATCTTAACGGCTGAAGCAAATTCAACCAAACTTTACAGCAATGATGTGCTATAGGTCCTTAATAATGTTTGTTTATTTCCTTCTGATCCGACAAAAAAAAAACCATGGCCGCCACCACGGAACATGGATTAACATTGGACCCTATGGGAAAATCACATTTTCAACTTCTCTGAAACAGCTGAAGCAAATTCAACCAAACTTTACAGGAATGATGTATGGAAGGTCATTTACAAAGATTGCTCATTTCGTTTCCATCCAATAAAAAACATGGCTTCCAGCGCTGATCTAAGGTTTAACATTGGACCCCATGGGAAAATTTACATTTTCTTCTTCTCCTCTGAAACCGCTGAAGCAAATTCAACCAAACTTTACAGAAATGATGTACTAAAGGTCCTTAACAATGATTGCTCATTTCGTTCCGGTCCGACAAAAAACATGGCCGCCAGCACGGAACATGGTTTAACATTGGACCCATTGGAAAATTCACATTTTCTTCTTCTCCTCTGAAACCACTGAAGCAAATGCAACCAAACTTTACAGGAATGATTTATGGAAGGTGTTTTACAAAAATTGCTCATTTCTTTCCGATCTGATAAAAAACATGACAGCCGGCGCAGAACTTAGTTTAACATTGGACCTTATGGAAAAATTGACATTTTCTTTTTCTCCCCTGAAACCACAGAAGCAAATTCAACCAAACTTTACAGGAATAATGTATGTAAGGTCTTTTACAAAGATTGCTCATTTTGTTCCGATCCGATAAAAAACATGGCCGCCAGCATGGAACTTGGGTTTTACTTTGGACCCTATGGGAGAATGCACATTTTCTTCATCTCCTCTGAAACCACTGAAGCAAATGCAACCAAACTTTACAGGAATGATGTATTTAAGGTCCTTAACAAAGATTGCTCATTTTGTTCCGATCCGATGAAAAACATGGCCGCCAGCACGGAACATAGTTTAACATTGGCTCTATGGGAAATTCAATCATTGTTAAAGACCTTTAGTACATTATTCCTGTAAAGTTTGGTTGAATTTGCTTCAGTGGTTTCAGAGCAGCAGATGAAAATGTCATTTTTCCCATATGGTCCTATGTTAAACCTAAGTTCCGCCCTGGCTGCCATGTTTTTTAATCGGATCGGAACAAAATGAGCAATCTTTGTGAAGGACCTTCCATGCATCATTCTTGTAAAGTTTGGTTGAATTTGCTTCAGCCATTCCAGAGCAGCAGATGAAAATGTGATTTTTCCCATAGGGTCCAAAGTTAAACCATGTTCCGTGCTGGCGGCCATGTTTTTTGTCGGATCGGAACAAAATGAGCAAACGTTGTTGAAGACCTTCCATACGTCATTCCTGTAAAGTTTAGTTGAATTTGCTTCAGCCATTTCCGAGCAGAAGATGAAAATGTGATTTTCCCATAGGGTTCAATCTTAATCCATGTACCGTGCTGGCGGCCATGTTTATTTGTTGGATCAGAAGGAAATGAGCAATCATTGTTAAGGACCTTTAGCACATCATTCCTGTAAAGTTTGGTTGAATTTGCTTCAGCCGTTTCAGATCAGAAGATTAAAATGTGATTTTCCCATAGGGTCCAATGTTAAACTACGTTCTGTGCTGGCGGCCATGTTTTTTGTCGGATCGGAACAAAATGAGCAATCATTGTAAAGGACCTTTAGTTAATCATTGTTATTAAGTTTGGTTGAATTTGCTTCCGTGGTTTCAGAGAAGGAGATGAAAATATGATTTTTCCCATAGGGTCCAATGTTAAACCTAAGTTCCGTGCAGGCGGCCATGTTTTCTGTCGGGTCGGAACAAAATGAGCAATCATTGTAAAAGACCTTTAGTACATAATTCCTGTAAAGTTTGGGTTAATTTCCTTCAGCTGTTTCAGAGCAGAAGATGAACATGTGATTTTCCCATAGGATCCAATGTTAGACCATGTTTCGTGCTGGCGGCCATGTTTTTTGTCGGATCAGAACGAAATGAGCAATCATTGTTAAGGACCCTTTAGTACTTCATTCCTGTAAAGTTTGGTTGTATTTGCTTCAGTGGTTTCAGAGAAGAATATGAAAATGTGTTTTTTTTCCCCATAGGGTCCAATGTTAAACCTAAGTTCCGCGCTGGCGGCCATGTTTTTTGTCGGATCGGAACAAAATGAGCAATCTTTGACTAGAGGCTCAGACACTGAGCCTCTAGAGGCTCAGACACTGAGCCTTTCTCGCTCACTGGACAAAATGCTGAAGCAGGGTTTTCGATGTTCTGCATGGTGGCCGTGTTTTTTACATGAATTTCCCATAGGGCCAAAATAAACTATGTTCTGTGCTGGCGGCCATGTTTTTTTTTTTTTTTTTTTTTTTGATCTGAACAAAATGACCAATCTTTGTTAAGGACCTTCAGTTCATCATTCCTGTAAAGTTTGGTTGAATTTGCTTCAGCGGTTTCAGAGGAGAAGAAGAAAATGTAAATTTTCCCATGGGGTCCAATGTTAAACCTTAGATCCGCGCAGGAAGCCATGTTTTTTATTGGATTTTATTAAACGAAATGAGCAATCTTTGTAAAGGACCTTCCATACATCATTCCTGTAAAGTTTGGTTGAAAATGCTTCAGTGAATTCAGAGGAGAAGATGAAAATGTGAATTTCCCATAGAGCCAATGTTAAACTATGTTCCGAGCTGGCGGCCATGCTTTTCATCGGATCGGTACAAAATGAGCAATCTTTGTTAAGGACCTTAAATACATCATTCCTGTAAAGTTTGGTTGCATTTGCTTCAGTGGTTTCAGAGGAGATGAAGAAAATGTGCATTCTCCCATAGGGTCCAATGTAAAACCCAAGTTCCATGCTGGCGGCCATGTTTTTTATCGGATCGGAACAAAATGAGCAATCTTTGTAAAAGACCTTACATACATTATTCCTGTAAAGTTTGGTTGAATTTGCTTCAGTGGTTTCAGAGGAAAAAAGAAAATGTCAATTTTTCCATAAGGTCCAATGTTAAACTAAGTTCTGCGCTGGCTGCCATGTTTTTTATCAGATCGGAAAGAAATGAGCAATTTTTGTAAAACACCTTCCATAAATCATTCCTGTAAAGTTTGGTTGCATTTGCTTCAGTGGTTTCAGAGGAGAAGAAGAAAATGTGAATTTTCCAATGGGTCCAATGTTAAACCATGTTCCGTGCTGGCGGCCATGTTTTTTGTCGGACTGGAACGAAATGAGCAATCATTGTTAAGGACCTTTAGTACATCATTTCTGTAAAGTTTGGTTGAATTTGCATCAGCGGTTTCAGAGGAGAAGAAGAAAATGTAAATTTTCCCATGGGGTCCAATGTTAAACCTTAGATCAGGGCTGGAAGCCATGTTTTTTATTGGATGGAAACGAAATGAGCAATCTTTGTAAATGACCTTCCATACATCATTCCTGTAAAGTTTGGTTGAATTTGCTTCAGCTGTTTCGTAGAAGTTGAAAATGTGATTTTCCCATAGGGTCCAATGTTAATCCATGTTCCGTGCTGGCGGCCATGGTTTTTTTTTTTTTGTCGGATCAGAAGGAAATAAACAAACATTATTAAGGACCTATAGCACATCATTGCTGTAAAGTTTGGTTGAATTTGCTTCAGTCGTTAAGATCAGAAGATGAAAATGTGATTTTCCCACAGGGTCCAATGTTAAACCATGTTCTGTGCTAGCGGCCATGTTTTTTTGTCGGATCGGAACAAAATGAGCAATCATTTTAAAGGACCTTTAGTACATTATTCTTATTAAGTTTGGTTGAATTTGCTTCGGTGGTTTCAGAGCAGAAGATGAAAATGTGATTTTTCCCATAGGGTCTAATGTTAAACCTAAGTTCCGCGCTGGAGGCCATGTTTTTTGTCGGGTCGAAACAAAATGAGCAATCATTGTAAAGGACCTTTAGTACATAATTCCTGTAAAGTTTGGTTGAATTTGCTTCAGCTGTTTCAGAGCAGAAGATGACTAGAGGCTCAGACACTGAGCCTGTATCGCACACCTGACAAAATGCTGAGCAGCAGGATTTTTCAATGTTCTGTATGGTGGCCATGTTTTTTTTCTGAATTTCCCATAGGTCCAAAATAAACTTTCTTCTGTGCTGGCGGCCATGTTTTTCAATGGATCAGAACAAAATGAGCAATCTTTGTTAAGGACCTTCAGTTCATCATTCCTGTAAAGTTTGGTTGAATTTGCTTCAGCGGTTTCAGAGGAGAAGAAGAAAATGTAAATTTTCCCATGGGGTCCAATGTTAAACCTTAGATCAGCGCAGGAAGCCATGTTTTTTATTGGATGGAAACGAAATGAGCAATCAGGATGGAACATGATTTAATATTGGACTCTATGGGAAAATCACATTTTTAGCTCACCTGACCCAAAGGGTCAGTGTGAGCCATCACTTGGCGTCCGTCGTCCCTCCCTCCGTCGTCCGTCCGTCCCTCGTCTGTCCGTTAAACTTTTGACATTTTCATCTTCTCCTCTGAAACCACTTAAGAAAATTCAACCAAACTTTACAGGAATGAAGTATGGAAGGTCCTTTTCAAAGATTGCTCATTTCGTTCAGATCCAACAAAAAACAGTGCCGCCAGCGCGGAACTTAGGACCCTAACATTGGACCCTATGGGAAAAATCACATTTTCATCTTCTTCTCTGAAACAACTGAAGCAAATTCAACCAAACTTTGTAGGAATGATGTACTAAAGGTCCTTAACAATGCTCACTTCCTTCCGATCCGACAAAAAACATGACTGCCAGCAGAGAACATAGTTTAACATTGGACTTTATGGGAAAATCACATTTTCATCTTCTCCTCTGAAACAGCAGAGGCAAATTCAACCAAACTTTATAGGAATGATGTATGGAAGGTCCTTTACAAATTGCCCATTTCTTTCCCATCCGGTAAAAAAACATGGCTGCCAGCACGGGCTTAGGTTTAACATTAGACCCTATGGGAAAAATCACATTTTCATCTTCTGTTCTGAAACCGCTAAAGCAAATTCAACCAAACTTTACAGGAATGATGTACTAAAGCTCCTTAACAAAGATTACTCATTTCCTTCCAGTACAACAAAAAACATGGCTGGAAGTGTGGAACATAGTTTAACATTGGACCTTGTGAGAAAATCACATCTGAAACGACTTAAGCAAATTCAACCAAACTTTATAGGAATGATGCATGGAAGGTTCTTTAGGCCAAAAAAAAAATATGTGTGTTTCTTGTTACAAGATATTTGAAAATAGGGTCGGTAGGTCGGCAAAAACTTTTTTTTTTTGCTTCGTATTTTTCGTCCGTTGCATTGTATGCTTGTCATTGCCGTATTTCCGGTATTTAGTCATACCCCTAAAACAGGAAGTGTAAATCAGACGATTTTAACGATTCGTCGTGCATTTTCGGATGAATAATGCTAGCGGTTGTAGAAAAAGACTCATCTGAGTGGTGTTGCTTCCAACAAAACGGAAGACTAACGCTAAACGATCGAGGTCACACAAGAACATTTTGAAATATGGAAAAAAAACGTTAGGGTCGGAAGGAAAAATTAGGGTCGGTCGGGTAACTGGAAACACACATATTTTTTTGTTTGGCCTTATGAAGATTGCTCATTCTTTCCGATCCGATAAAAAATAGGCCGCCAGCGCGAGCTTAGGTTTAACATTAGACCCTATCGGAAAATTACATTTTCATCTTCTGCTTTGAAACAGCTGAAGCAAATTCAACCAAACTTTACAGGAATGATGTATGGAAGGTCATTTACAAAGATTGCTCATTTAGTTCCAATCTGACAAAAAACATGGCCACCGGCACAGAACATAGTTTAACAATGGACTTTATGGGAAAATCACATTTTCATCTTCTCCTCTGAAACGACAGAAGCAAATTCAACCAAACTTTATAGGAAAGATGCATGGAAGGTCCTTTATGAAGATTGCTCATTGTTTCCGATCCGATGAAAAATATGGCCGCCAGCGCGAGCTTAGGATTAAAATTAGACCCTATGGGAAAAATCATATTTTCATCTTCTGCTTTGAAACGGCTGTAGCAAATTCAACCAAACTTTACGGGAATGATGTATGGAAGGTCCTTTACGAAGATTGCTCATTTAGATCCAATCCGACAAAAAGCATGTCCGCCAGCGAAACTTAGGTCTAACATTGGACCCTATGGGAAAAATCAAATTTTCATCTTCTCCTCTGAAACGACTTAAGCAAATTCATCCAAACTTTATACAAATGATGTATGGAAGGTCCTTTACTTAGATTGCTCATTCCTTTCCGATCCCATAAAAAACATGGCTGCCAACACGGAACATGGTTAAACATTGGACCCTATGAGAAAATAACATTTTCATCTAACCCCATAGAAAATTTCAAAGGAATTCCATTGGAATTCCAGAGATAAACCAGTGGAATAATGTCTGGAATTCCACTGGAATACAGTGGAATAATCTGGTGGAATTCCAATGTCAATTCCACTGGAATACAGTGGAAATTCCACTGGAATATAGTTGAAATTCCACTGGAATAAAGTGAAAATTCCACTGTAATACCAGTGGTAATTCCACTGGGATAATCTAGTGGAATTCCACCTATTCACCAGTGGAATCCAGTGGTATATCATAGGATTCCAGTGGATATTCCAATGAAAACTGCTAGGTTTCCAGTGGAATTTCAGATGAATCGAATGGAATCTAATTGAAAATCCAGTGGAACATTTGCCTGTAAATGTATGAAACAAAGGAAAAATTTAAATGTTCTAGCTGCATGCATGTATGTACCCACGGGAAACCATGTATGTATTGGATATTGTATTAATTTGCAACCATATAACATGTCCGAAAAAAAATTAAGACCAATTGCATGTATTTGTGCTCTGATATTTCTTATCCTTATCGTATTTCAGACCTGAAAAACTGACCCTTTTGGGTAGCATCATCTCTGTACCTACCATAACCTTTATCCAGGAAGTGACACTCCCTTCCCAGCATTATTTACATATTTTTTCTATTATCAAAGTTTGTAGTGGGTCTCGATGGGGTATAAGTGGGATTGACCTTTTTAAGCAAGCAGGAAACAGGATCGTGGGAAAAAAATGCACATGAAAACGGGAAAGGATGTCCGGCGTGAAGCGGGAACTGGCGAAAATTTAGCCTGTGAACATATGGTGAAATGGAAAAAAGCGGCCTCTTTAAGTCTTTGTAAAATATTTTCCCGCCCATGAAACGGGAAAGTGTAGAAAAAATTGCCAGGATTTCGGGAAAGGTACCCGCCATCAAGACCCCCTTTGTAAATTCCCTGTAAATGATTTTGTATGTACATTTGCTTGACATGGATTTTTATATCATTCCTCATCCTATGGTAAGAGTGTCTCTCCCAGGCCAAAATTAAAACTTAGTATGTTTCCCCTTACCCTACCGACCCTGAAAATATGACCCTACCCAAATTATGTTATTGACTTTTCTAAAAAAAAAATTCTTACTTTTATTTGGATATAAAGAAACAGTAATATCCTACCACATTTTAGTAAAAATTTATTTAAAAAAATTCCTTCTTACCTACCTACTCAATGTCATTAGGTAGGGTCGGTTAAGGGGAAACAAACATTTTATTAAATGACCCCAATGGGAATTTTTTAATTATCATGCAACCAACAATTGAGTATTTATCCTCAAAGTTTGATTCCGAAATGGGTAAAATAAACGAAAATAATGGTTCTGTATTAGGACTGTAAAAACTGTAAAGTGTCAGTCGGATAGTCTGACAATATTCTTGAGCTAAAGCTTGACGATTATTGTTGACAGTTTTGAATTTTCTTACCTACGTGTACGATACGATATGATTTCAGTAGTGAATCTATTTTTCATTTGCCCTTTAACAGATGATTCTGTGATATGAATCGCGTTGTGTGACGAAAAACTTATAAAAAAAACTTTTTAAATGTGTTGCAACAACATTTTTTATGTGCCGCTGTTTCTCCATCCTTCGTCTTTGAAAATATTAGCGCCGAATGGATGTTAAGAAACATCAATGCTGATTGGATAAGATATAGCTTCTTCACTGTGATTGACCAATCAGATTTATCGACTTATCGGACATTCGGGAAAAAAGATAACAGGAAACACTTATAAATAGAAAAGATAAAATTGACTAAATAATCGAGACATCAATATTATTTCAAGAATTTAGAATACAGATTTAAGCATCGGTAACAAATAATTTTCAAAGATGTCTTTTCTTTTTGTTGCATTCGTGTTTCTGCACATGTCGAATGCATTTTATCCTCCCGAGTTACTTTCGCTTTTGACAATGACGACGTAATCGTATTCAGCAACAATTGTTTGGCGTTGTGACTTCGCAATCGCGTTTTTTTTCTAGGAAATCATTCAATTAAATCTTTTAAAACCGTTGTTTTTTTTGCAATTTAGTAAAAAGATGAAAATGTTCATTGCTGATCGATCATAATTGCAGTTCAACCACGTGGGTTCAAACAAATTGACACAAAATCAACCCTACGTTGTGTACTTGTTCACATTTTCAATATTGGTTCATTTTTTTTATGTGGCCATTTTGGATAAATATTAAATTTCTTTGTTTAATTATAAAAATGACAAGGACATAAAGGGAAGGGGGTGAGAAAAGCCAACAAATTCAAATACTTCAATCCTTCCAAGATATTGTCTACAAATATCACACCTTAATCTCACTTATCACATGGAGATCACACTTGTACCAATAAATTCTCATATCTCAAACAAAAATCTTGTTTGTTTCCCAGGTGTGATGGGGAATCCCACTTGTTAACAGATATTCTCACCTATCACGATCATGCCGTGATCAGATGGGATATCACTTGGGTTTTCTCTGGGGATTTTACTAAAATATTTATTCACTTTATTATATTCCACTTGAAATTGAATAACATTCCAGTGGAATGAATATAATACCACTGGAATTTATTTTTATGCCAGTGGTATTTCCTTTGGAATTTGATTGTCCAGTGGAATATGTTTTACCACTGGAATTTCCAGTGGTAGAGTTGTCAATACCATTGGAATTCCACCGGAATACCTTATTCCAGTGGAAATCCAGTGGATTCCACTGGAATACCATTGGAATTCCAGAGAAACTTTCTATGGGGAAGCTCTGAAACGGCTGAAGCAAATTCAACCAATCTTTACAGGAATGATGTGCTAAGGGATCTTAACAAAGATTGCTCATTTCTTTCCGATCCGATAAAAAACAGGGCCACCAGCGCAGAACTTAGGTTAAACATTGGACCATATGGGAAAAATCATATTTTCATCTTCTCTGAAACGGCTGAAGCAAATTCAACCAAACTTTACAGGAATGATGTACTAAAGATCCTTAACAAAGTTTGCTCATTTCCTTCCGATACGACAACATGGCAGCCAGCATGGAACATATTTTTACTTTGGACCTTAGGGGAAAATCACATTTTCATCTTATCCTCTTTAACCACTTAAGAAAATTCAACCAAACTTTACAGGAATGATGTATGGAAGGTACTTTACGAAAATTGCTCATTTTATTCGGATCTAATAAAAAATAGGGCAGCTAGTGCAGAACATAGTTTTAACATTGGAGCCCTGCCTGGCATGAGAAAACCATCCTTTTGATCATCTTCTTTGAACTATTCAAGCAAATTTAACTAAATGTATAAAAGGTCCTTTGAAAAATTACTCATTTCAATAGGATCAGAAAAAAAACGGGTGCTAACTGGAGAACATAGCTAAACATTAGACCCCATTGGTAATAAACATCGTTTTTGGACATGCATGGCATATATAGAAGCATTTTGTCAGGTGAGCGATACAGGCTCAGTCTCTGAGCCTCTAGTTATCTTCTCCTCTGAAACCACTGATGCAATATTCAACCAAACTTTACAGAAATGATGTATGGAAGGTCCTTCACAAAGATTGCTGATTTTGTGCCGATCTGATAAAAAACATGATCGCAATTTTAACATCTGCTTTGAAATTTTGGAAGCAAATTAAACCAACCTTTACAGAAATGATGTATGGTAGGTCCTTTACAAAGACTGCTCATTTTATTGGGATCTGAGAAAAAATGGCTCCCAGCATGGAACTTGGTTTAAAATGGTACCCCAATATGGAAAACATCTTTTTCTTCACATATGCTGTTATTATTGAAGCAAATTCAGTCAAACTAAGATTGCTTATTTTGTTTTGATCTGATGAAAACAAGACCTCCAGCACATAACATATTTTAACATAGTATTCTATGAGATAAACATCACTTTCATCATCTGTTGTAAGCATTTTGTCAGGTGAGCGATCTCTGCATGAGCCTCTAGATTTATTCTTAGTCCGATTTTGTCGTTGGCTTTATTGTCGATGTTGTCATCGTCTGCAGACACTTTTGTTTTTGGCAAATAACTTACAGTTAGCTCAACGCGAACTCATTCTCTCTCTCTTATCACGGATTTCGGTGTAACACGGTGTGATACGGTTAATTTCAGATTAATCTCCAAAATCCCTCCCAAGCTCTAATCTCAACACTGCGAGTTTTATTGCTGCTGAGGGCAATAAAATGTATAAATGTTAATTACCTGTCCGATTGTCAAAATTAAATGATTGACAAGTTGCAAGTCAATATTTGTTACGGTTATAGAAATTTCAACATCCTCCGTGTTAATGACAAATCATTTTCTTGAAAATACATTTTAAGTAATAATTTGATAACTGTCAGGTGCCAAAAAGTTTTAAAAAGTAATTTATTTGTGCTGCGTAAATTTTCCAACATTCTTGACATGAGGTTTTCACTTGCTTCGCTCAAAAAACATTCCGGTCCAGACTATGGATTTAAACATTTTACAGGAACAAAATGCGGTTACAACTTAATTTAAACCTCGAAAAATAATTAAAGATTTAGCTTTTGTCCTAATAACGAACATTGTTCAGTTTTATTCATCCCTTTTATAAGTAAAAGTTCCAAGATTTTCGGAAAATCTAGTGTTTAGTGAATCAAGCATCACCATTAGGTAAATATCTAAAAATAGAACATGTGACAAAATAGATTTACATAATTTTTATGAACGAATTGCATCTTTTTCTATATGTTTCCTTTATTTTTTAAACTTTGTGGACCCTTTCTTCATTAAAAACAAGCAGCAATTTATTTCCAAAAACATGTGAATTCTCTGGCGTGGATATATCAATATGTCAGTAGAATTCACGCCGATTTTATTCAAGTTATTTCAAAAACAAATTGACTTTTTACTCCTCATTAGTACCTTTGGAAAAAATACAATTTTTATTACAATATTATAGATGAAATGTCAATGACTTGCTAATTAACAACTGTGGTTACCGGCAAAAGATCAAAGAAACACAGGTAAATAAATTTCGCGGTGTTGGGAGGATTTTCGTTTTCAGGGCAATAAACGACACGCTAATGCGTGTGATTCTTCCAAGACAACAACGAGTATTTTTCGGTGAATTTCGGTGTTTTGCAGTGTCAAATACTCGGTGTTGAGAGAGAGAGAATTAGTTCACTTTGAGTTAACTGTAAGTTCCAGTTAATCAATCCTTATAAAATTTTTACATGATGTTCCTTTGAACGAAAGGAAAATGATCAATTTTGGATTTGTTGCTGTTTTTGAAAAAGGTGCCAAAAAGGGCAAAATTGGGTGTTTTCACATAATTGGCTGTATAATTTTTATCATTTATCAGATTTTGAAGGGGTTTCTTTCGATGTGCTTCTGAGGAAATTTCCAATCACTCAGTAGTATGTCAATGGATTTCATGTCACATGTACTGTTCATGAGATAAATGGGACCCAAAAAGGGAATGACAACAATTTTATTTTTTTGTTCACCTCAGGAAGTGAGGGGCTTATGTGATACACCTAGCTTCTGCCTCCACGTCTGGTTAGGAAGAATGGTTCAAGTGATATCCCTAGCGTTCACATCGGCGTTGGCGTCAGTGTCCTGTTAGGTAGAATGGTTAAGGTCCATTCCCGCTTACTGACATGCCCCACATCAACCTTATTGGTATGCCTGATGCATTTTTGGATAACGATTGGAAAACATGCATCGGATGCTGGTATGATGAGTTGTACCGTGTCTCCACTTTTCAAGTCTATCCCTCATCTACGTCAGATAACAATGATGCATTTTGGGATGACAACAACAATGCATGCTTTGGATTCTGTCTGACCTACATTTTACAAATGAGTGACTTGGTCAGATAGAATGGTTAAAGTCTGTTCCCGCTTACTGACATGTCCACAACAACCATATTGGTGTGTATAATGCACTTTGAGATAACAACAACAATGCATGCTTCGAAAGCTGTCTGTGACCTACATTTTACTCATGAGCGACTTGGTTAGGTAGACTTGTTTAAGTCCATTCCTGCCATATTTGAAGACACTAAACATATATTGTTTAATGATCATGCAGCAGCTCAGCATAGTGTACATTGACATATTCACTTAATTTACTTTATTTTCAGTCCTGGCTCTGTTCTCAAATCAAACATGCAAATTCAAGATGTTCCTGTGACATCAGAAGTCGATGTTGGAATAATGCCTGGAGATTATCAAGATCAATGTTATGAATCAATTTCAATTGTAACTATTGTTGAGGTAGGGTGCTTTCAAATATTGTACATGTAAAATCATGTGAAAAATTGATATATACAACTTTGCTTTATCAGTGATTTGTCTTGTTTGTAAGAATAGTTGTATTGTCACTGAAAGCAACACATAGCACTATGAACCAAAAAAAGTACTGTCAATACCAGGAACAGTGATTTTTTCACAACTACTGTTCAACTACTGTCAAAAACCTATAAAATACTGTCCAGAACTGTGCCAATCAAGAACAGTCATCAACAGTAAAACCCTAGTACTGTGATTAACTGTCCAACACTGTAACAGTAACTCACAGTAAATGACAGTCTTTACGGCTACTGTCATGCAGTGTCCCTGATTGCTACAGTATATGTCAGTCAATGACAGTATTTTGTATTTCTGTCATGCACTGTCCTTGATTGTTACAGTTCATTACAGTTCGCCACAGTATTCAAAATAAATGTGTTGCACTGTGGTGGATTGTTACAGTTTAGACGCTTTCAGAAATTGGTGATTACATAGTCGTCCGCCATTAAGAGGGTGTTGACTCGATTTTTACCGTGGCAACGTATGGTCATTTGTCCTGATTAAATTAATAAAAAAAATAGAAGTTTAACATTTTTATTTCAAACAGGTATCAGATCTGAAAAGAATATATGTGTTCAAATTAAATTTTTATTAATAAATTACAAAATGAAGTTTATATAAAAATCTAGGTAAAATTTTTACCATGAATTTTTTTGCGTATTGTAGAATATTACATAATTCAGCAATTCAGACTTCCGTCCAAGTGACAATAAACTTTTGTGTCCAGGTAGATTATTACACCTGGAGACATGACACGTGTCCTTAATATCAATGTAATATATATACGTAATCTTATGACCTATTGATTGCTTCCACAAAGAAATGAATGTAGTGGATTTTAAAATAAAATTTTTATTTAACACGAGTTTTGAAATTAAAATCCACAAATTATTTATTTCTAATTCTAAACATATATTTTTTTCTCAGAAATATAACAAAGTACTATTCGGACATCACACACAAAACCACTTTCCAGTTGGACTGTTCCTTTCTAGCACAAAAAATATGGCTATATCTTTTGGTCGGAGGTTAAACTCAGGTCAATAACAAAATTTGGTAATAGTCAATATTTTCATTGAAACCAATCCATACACGAAATATAGTTTGAACCCCATCTGAAAAGAAATTAAAGAAACACGAGTCATAAAATAAAGGAATAAATAGTTGCAATATTGTTATTTGATTTTTTTTTATTTCGTCAAGTTGCGCGCTATCCGTTAACTCAAACCTCAAATTGTGCATTTTAATCTTTATTTTTTTTTCATCAATATGCATGTTTTCAGGTTTGAAATTCATTTGTTGCATGTAACCATTTTTTTTAGCTCACCTGACCCAAAGGGTCAGGGTGAGCTATTGCCATCACTTGGTGTCCGTCGTCCGTCTGTCGTCTGTCCGTTAACTTTTCACATTTTCATCTTCTCCTATGAAACCACTGAAACAAATTCAACCAAACTATACGGGAATGATGTATGGAAGGTCCTTTACAAAGATTGCTCATTTCATTCTGATCCGATAAAAAACATGGCCGCCAGCACGGAACTTAGGTTTAACATTGGACCCTATGGGAAAAATCACATTTTCATCTTTTCCTCTGAAACCACTGAAGCAAATTCGACCAAACTTTATAGGAATGATGTACTAAAGGTCCTCAACAAAGATTGTTCATTTCGTTTGGATCAGATAAAAAACATGGTGGCCAGCACGGAACATAGTTTAACATTGGACGCTATGGGAAAATCAAATTTTCATCTTCTCCTCTGAAACAACAGAAGCAAATTCAACCAAACTTTACAGGAATAATGTATGGAATGTCCTTTACAAAGATTGCTCATTTTGTTCTGATTCGATAAAAAACATGACCGACAGCGTGGAACTTAGGTTTAACATTGGACCCTATGGGAAAAATCACATTTTCATCTTCTCCTCTGAAACCACTGAAGCAAATTCAACCAAACTTTATAGGAATGATGTACTAAAGGTCCTCAACAAAGATGCTCATTTTGTTTGGATCCGATAAAAAACATGGTGGCCAGCACGGAACATAGTTCAACATTGGACCCTATGGGAAAATCACATTTTCATCTGTCTCCTCTGAAACCACTGAAGCAAATTCAACCAAACTTTACAGGAATGTTGTATGGAAGGTCCTTTACAAAGATTGCTCATTTTGTTCCGATCCGATAAAAAACGTGGCCGACAGCGCAGAACTTAGGTTTAACATTGGACCCTATCGGAAAAATCACGTTTTCATCTTCTCCTCTGAAACCACTGAAACAAATTCAACCAAACTTTACAGGAATGATTTCCTAAAGGTCCTCAACAATGATTGCTCATTTCGTTTGGATCCGATAAAAAACATGACTGCCGGCGCTGAACTTAGGTTTAACATTGGACCCTATGGGAAAATACACAAATTGTCTTCTCTGAAACCACTGAAGCAAATTCAACCATACTTTACAGGAATGATGTACTAAAGGTCCTCAATGAAGATTGCTCATTTCGTTTGGATCTAATAAAAAACATGGCTGTCAGCACGGAACATAGTTTAACATTGGACCCTATCTTCTCCTCTGAAACCACTGAAGCAAATTCAACCAAACTTCACAGGAATGATGTATGGAAGGTCCTCAACAAAGATTGCTATTTTTTTTGGATCAATAAAAAACATGGCCGCCAGCACGAAACATAGTTTAACATTGAACCCTATGGGAAGCTTCATTTTCATGATCTACTCTGAAACCATTAAAGCAAATTTAACTTAACTGTATTGGAGTTATGAATGGAATTAAATTAACAAAGAATACTTATTTCAATTGAATCTAACAAAAACATGGATGTGAGGAGAACATAGCTTAACATTAGACCCTATAGGAAAAACATATTTGGTTGTCAGCATAGGCACGGCTTAAAAGCATCTTTGTCAGGTGAGCAATACAGGCTCAGTATCTGAGCCTCTAGTTATGGTAGTTCACACTCTAGAAATGCCTCAGTGCTGAATGTTGTGTGTATATTTCTACACTAATTTAGCTGTCTCATGTCTTTCTATCTCTGCATTCTCAGTTTTAGCTCACCTGACCCAAAGGGTCAGGGTGAGCTATTGCCATCACTTGGTGTCCGTCGTCCGTCGTCTGTCCGTTAACTTTTCACATTTTCATCTTCTCCTCTGAAACCACTGAAGCAAATTCAACCAAAATTTACAGGAATGATGTATGGAAGGTCCTTTACAAAGATTGCTCATTTCGTTCTGATCCGATAAAAAACATGGCCGCCAGCGCGGAACTTAGATTTAACATTGGACCCTATGGGAAAAATCACATTTTCATCTTTTCCTCTGAAACCACTGAAGCAAATTCAACCAAACTTTATAGGAATGATGTACTAAAGGTCCTCAACAAAGATTGCTCATTTCGTTTGGATCCGATAAAAAACATGGCCGCCAGCACGGAACATAGTTTAACATTGGGTGTATGGGAAAATCACATTTTCATCTTCTCCTCTGAAACCACTGAAGCAAATTCAACCAAACTTTACAGGAATAATGTATGGAAGGTCCTATACAAAGATTGCTTATTTTGTTCCGATCTGATAAAAAACATAGCCGACAGCGTGGAACTTAGGTTTAACATTGGACCCTATGGGAAAAATCACATTTTCATCTTCACCTCTGAAATCGCTGAAACAAATTCAACCAAACTTTACAGGAATGATGTGCTAAAGGTCCTTAACAATGATTGCTCATTTCCTTATGATCCGACAAAAAAAAGCATGGCTGCCAGCGCTGAACTTAGGTTTAACATTGGACCCTATGGGAAAATACACAAATCGACTTCTCTTCTGAAACCACTGAAGCAAATTCAACCATACTTTACAGGAATGATGTACTAAAGGTCCTCAATGAAGATTGCTCATTTCGTTTGGATCTAATAAAAATCATGGCCGTCAGCACGGAACATAGTTAAACATTGGACCCTATCTTCTCCTCTGAAACCACTGAAGCAAATTCAACCAAACTTTACAGGAATGATGTATTGAAGGTCGTTAATGAAGATTGCTATTTTCTTTTGGATCAATAAAAAAACATGGCCACCAGCACGAAACATAGTTTAACATTGGACCCTATGGGAAAATCTTCATTTTCATGATCTACTCTGAAACCATTAAAGCAAATGTTGAGAAATGTTGGTGCTGATTGGACAAGATGCAGCAATGGACCAATCATATTTATCGATACATGGGACCTTCGGATTATTCGATGACTTGGATTTTTTTTAATTAGACACACGATTTAAACAAACAAGACATTAATATTTCATTTTTATAATACAAATTTAATCATTGGTAGAAATTAATTTTCAAAAAGATCTTATCTTTTCGTTGCATGCATTTTCCTGCGCATGTCCAATGCATTTGACCTTCACCAAGTTACTTTCACTTTGGTTTTCAAAATGACGATCCATGGTTCTCGTATCTACTCTAGGTCCAGTTACAGTACGGAGTTATAACTGGTCCCAAAATAATGATTTGCATATCTCCTAAGACTAGTGATCATCGCCGAGCAGCTGCACACAATGTAAACGAGTTCATAAAGAAGTCCAGAAATCTATTTTTGGTATAGTACTATTATGATCTTTGACAACGTCGAGATGCAGACTATTCAACACCAATTTAGGCGAGATATCAGCAGGGTGAGAAGATGTGATCTTGCCTACCACACTATGATTTCATTTGTTACAGAAAATCACACTTCGGTGCTGTGATGTCAAATTCCTGCCAATCCCGCTTATATCGGCATGATCACATCTTAATCAAGCCGTGATGATGTGAGATCTGGGGTAACCTTGCGTTAAGAAGTTCAAGAAGTAACCCGTCTCGAAATAAAATCCTCAATCTTTCCCTGAAAAATCATGGTCATCCCTTAAAGTTTAAAAAAATAAGCTGGCAGGCTTTTCAAATTTCAAAGTCCAATTTTACACCTTAATCTGTTTCAAGACAATTAAATAAAAAGTTCCTGGTCACAAAATTTTTAAAGTTATATTTTATCTTAAATCTTTGCTTTAAGGTGACTTGCATTTATGTCCAAACTTCCTGCCAAGAAAAAGTGTCAAGTTCAAATTTATGCCCTGAAATAAAATTTTCCTGCTAGGTTGTATATTTTAGCCTCAAAACACGTCTAAATGCAAAGTTCCTGTGATTTCAGGGTGACTGTTTCATTTTTTCAAGCATTACACACCTTGTTTGTTTGTAGGGCCCTGCATCTTATATAGCAAATAATATAGTAAACTTCCAATCGACAAACATTCTTAAATATCGAGGGAGATTTATTTTAGCCCAATTAATTAATTCCTATATTATTCAACATTGTACAAATGTACTGTGATATTGTTATCCATCACTATTGGACTTAGTTTATTTTTCACATTGACCATATTTTCTATGTGAAAAATAAACTTAGTCCAACTTTCGATATTTTCCACGTGAAAATAAATTAAACTAATTCCTACTTCCATGATCATTTCCACGACTAAAATTTTCTAAGTTCAGCTTTCCATGCTATGCATGGAAAGTTTCCATGGAATTCGATGGAATTATTTTAAAGATTTTATTTTCCATTACCCATGGAATTCCATGGATTTCCATGGAATACCATGGAAAATTTCTTCATTTTTCATGGAAAACACAGGCACCATGGAAAATGTAGAGATGGGCTCAGTTTCCAGAAATTTGGTTTTCTGCTCTCTACTTTATTGCAACCCTTCTGCAGATATTTCAAGACTGCAGTTACAGAAAATTCATCCTTTATTCCAAAAAAAAAAAAAACAGTCTCAGAAATCACATCCTGTTCATGAATTCATTTCTTTTGTATTTTCATGAAATGTTCAAGGACAGTTCTTGAACAGGTTCATGAATTACAATTTCAGGAACCCGAGTGAGATTTTTTCATGAACAGTTCAACAACTGTTCAAGAACAGTTCAACAACTGTTCAAGAACAGGTCAAGCCGTTCAAGTACAGTTCATGAAGAGTTCATGTCTTCTTGAACTACATTTCGCAGGGGAAGTCAGACCATGTGGTCTGTGAATGATGTACACAGGAAGTTCACACAGTGTGTAACTTATTCCACAGCTGAAACACACATATGTAGTGTGTATCTCAATAAATTTCTATAATGTGTTGTTGTTTTTTTATAAACTAACTTTTAATAAGAAGTACTTTTTGTTGTGGTACTAGATAAATTACTAGGCTTCTGAGATAAAGTGTGTAATAAAACTGACCTTCAAAATTTATTACTACAGACTGTGTGCACAGTGTTTTTATAATTTACATCTTTAAAGTTGAAGAGCACAAATATATGATATCTTTCTTCAATTAATTGAGTTGCTGAAAAATGTATAGATAGATACATGTATTCACAATGGGCTTTAAAATTTGATAAAAAATGTGAGAAAATTAGAAAACAGCGATGATGAAATAGGTCAAGTAATTTGAATTGACAGTATCTGAGCCTCTAGTTTATTCTTATTCTTTCAGAACGACATTCCCGTGCATTTTTCAAATACTTGATGTCATTGTCTTGACGATTTACTGTTTTTCCCTACAAAAAATATATGTATATATATAACAAGAGACTATTTGAATTCAATACTTTTTTTTAACTTTATAAACTAATACAAAATGTTTCAGGAAGCAGATATTTCAAAAGCATTCAGCATAAATTTATTATCATGTTTTTATTATTCTGGTTAGCTTTAGCTGAATAAAAGTCTATTTCTACAATGTCATAAATGGGAGCAAAAATTTTAAGACCTGATACTGTATGCACACCAAAATCCTTTTTAGCTCGCTGGGACGAATGTCCGGAGAGCTATTGTCATACCCCTGGCGTCGGCGTTGTCAGCAAAAACTTTAACCTTGCTTCTGGAATGTAGACCTTAAGAGATGGAATGTTGATATTTAGTATGTGGCTTCCTTGCAATGAGTGCTTTCTTGTGGTACCATATTTGTAGACATTTTAACCTTGACCTTGCCCTTAGGGCAAGTTTTAAAAAACTTTAACCTTGCCTCTAGAAGGCAGACTTTTAGTGGTAGGGTGTTCTTATTTGGTATGTGACTTCCTTATCATGAGAGCATTCTAGTGGTACCATATTTGTAGACAGTTTGACCTTGACCTTTCCATGAGGGCAATTTTTGAAAAACTTTAGCCTTGCCTGTAGAAGGTAGGCTTTTAGTAGTAGGGTGTTCGTATTTGGTATGTGACTTCCTTATGATGAGAGCATTCTAGTGGTACCATATTTGTAGACATTTTGACCTTGACCTTTCCCTGAGGGCAATTTTTGAAAAACTTTAACCTTGCCTGTAGAAGGTAGGCCTTTAGTAGTAGGGTGTTCGTATTTGGTATGTGACTCCCTTATGATGAGAGCTTTCTAGTGGTACCATATTTGTAGACATTTTGACGTTGACCTTTCCCTGATGGCAATTTTTGAAAAACTTTAACCTTGCCTGTAGAAGGTAGGCCTTTAGTAGTAGGGTGTTCGTATTTGGTATGTGACTTCCTTATGATAAGAGCTTTTTAGTGGTACCATATTTGTAGACATTTTGACCTTGACCTTATCCCAAGGGCAATTTTTGAAAAACTTTAACCCTGCCTGTAGAAGGTAGGCTTTTAGTGTTAGGGTATTCATATTTGATATGTGACTTCTTTATGTTGAGAGCTTTCTGATGGCACCATATATTTAGACATTTTGACCTTGACCTTTCCCTGGGGGCAATTTTTAAAAAACTTTAACCTTGCTTATAGAATTTGGTCGTTTAGTGGTAGCATGTTTATATTAAGTATGTGGCTTTCTTGTGATGAGAACTTTCTAATGGTGCCATATTTGTAGACATTATGACCTTGACCTTGCCCTGAGGGCAATTTTTTTTAAAAACCATAACAGTGTTTCTAGAATGTTGAAATATAGTGGTAAGGTGTTCAATTTTAACATATGACTTCCTTATGATGATAGCTTTCTGATGGCACCATATTTTTAGACATTTTGGCCTTGACTTTGTCCTTAGGGCAATTTTTTTTTTTTAAAACTTCAACTTTGCTTCTTGAAGTTAGTTGTTTAGTTATAGGGTGTTTATATTTTTTTTCATGACTTCCCTATGGTGAGAGCTTTCTAGTAGTACCATAGTTGTAGACATTTTGACCTTGACATTGCCCTGTGGCAGTTTTGTAAAAAAAATTGAACCCTGTTTATAGAAGTTAGTCTTTTAGTGATAGAGAGTTCCTGTTTGACATGTGGCTTTCTTATATCGCATTTGAAGTATTTATCATGAAAATGTATAACCTTCAAATTAATTGTGCATTGCGGTTACTGTAATCCCCGGCGAGCTATGTTGTCTTCTGACAACTCTTGTTAAAAATATTAATATCCAACTTATTTTTCCAAACTTTCGGAAAATCTATCTAGAATACTTCAGATATTTTTTTTTTCTGAAATATAAATGATTAATTTATTAATGTAAATTATTGGTGAATTTGATTTCTTTTCCTTCAAAACAAAGTTCAGTTTTTCTTAATCAACTTGTAAAATATCGAACTTCTCTGCTTAATTAACAGTTATTTGTAATATATAAATATACATTAGGCAGTTTCTTTGATGTCATAATAACAGTTTTATCACTTAGAGAGGTTTTGATCCTTTTCTCAACAGGTGTTGTTGGAGTAATTAACAGTTGAAGTATGACACCTGTATCATTAAACCTTATACTGATAGAATGGCAAACGCCGAGGTGTTACTAATGTTACACCCTTCCGGTAACAAGTTTATTCGGAAGTCGGCAATGGCGGCACCCATGAATTTGTGAATAAAAAGGTCTCTATATCAGTTAATTACAGTAATTTTCTACCGTAAATGTACATGTCATCTCAATTTTATTTATAAAAAATCTGAAATTTTAAAATAAATTTTAAAATTTTAAAATTGTTTTTTAACCTTAAATTGAAACAGAGTTTATGGAAATCTGAATTTCTATATTTAATAAATAAAAAAGGCAAAAACCTTTTTATTTCACTAACACAGCTACTTACAATTATTTTCAGATTTAACCGCAAAATACAAAATACATATATATGGTAACATAACTGTGGCATAAAAAAATAACATAAAATTTACAAATTAGAATTCCTTTGATGGTCAGTGGATGTGTCTTGGAGAGTTATGCTGATTCAGATGATAATTGGGTCACTCTGACCTTGGTTTAATGCTTCAATGACTCCGTTTAAAGTTTGTGTTAAGGTTCATATCTGAGATATTACATCAATCAACAGTTTAAAGTTTGTGTTAAGGTGCATATCTGAGATACTACATCAGTCATCTTAGGTCAGTGGATATTCATGAAGAGTGATGCTGCTTTTGAGAATTCAAATTTTGAAACATTAACAGAATTTGGAAATTTAAATGTTGCAGATGAGGGGATTAGCTCTCGTTTCCGACTCTGCCCCCATCTAGTTTATTTTTAGTCCGATTTTGATGGCGTTTATTGCAAGGGATTCCGTATGAAAAATTAACATAGCACTGCATCACCAGATTTTTGATAAATTGTTTCCTTTCTAAGCTCTGAGGGGCCCAACGGGACCAACATTGCAAAAATGCGGATTACCTAAAAAATTTTTTAGGGCCCTGCATCGAGATGCGGGTGCCCATTAGTTTTCACTTTGTCCGTCTGTCCGTCAACATTTTTTTGGGTCGAAGTTTTCTGGGCTTATACAGGTGGGAATGATTTCATATTTGCTGTGAAGCTTTATGATGACGAGTTGTACCGTGTAAGCAAATTTCAGGTTTGCTGTGCGACTACTTCCTGTTTGCTGATACTTTAACTTTTTATTATACCACTCTTTGGATGAAAATTTTTAGGGCCCCGCATGGAGATGCGGGTGCCCTATAGTTTTCACTTTGTCTGTCCATCCGTCTGTCCGTCTGTCTGTCCGTCCGTCAACAATTTTTTTCGTCAAAGATTTCTTGGCTTCTACAGGAGGGAATGATTTGAAATTTGGTCTGAAGCTTTGAAATGGTGAGTTGTATTGTGTTAGCAGTTTTCAAGTTGATGGATCTTCCACTTCCTGTTTGCCGATACTTTGAATTTTTTCCGTCAACAATTTTTTTGGTCAAAGATTTCTTGGCTTCTACTGCAGGGAATGATTTGAAATTTGGTCTGAAGATTGGAAATGATGAGTTGTATTGTGTAATCAATTTTCAAATTTGTCAGACAACCACTTCCTGTTTGCCGACACTTTGATTTTTACTATAAATCAAATTTTCTGTCACAGATTTCTTGGCTTCTACTGGAGGGAATGATTTGAAATTTGGTCTGAGGTTTGGAAATGATGAGTAATATTGTGTAAGCAATTTTCAAGTTTGTCAGACATCCACTTCCTGTTTGCCTACACTTTGATTTTTTACTATAAATCAAATTTTCTATCACAGATTTCTTGGCTTCTACTGGAGGGAATGATTTGAAATTTGGTCTGAGGTTTGGAAATGATGAGTTGTATTGAGTAAGTATTGTTGGACATCCACTTCCTGTTTGCCAATACTTTGATTTTTTACTATAAACCAAAATTTCCATCAAAGATTGCTTGGCTTTCACTTGAGGGAATGATTTGAAATTTGTTCTGAAGCTTGGAAATGATAAGTTGTATTGTGTAAGCAATGTTCAAGTTTGTCGGGCGCCCACTTCCTGTTTGCCGATACTTTGATTTTTTACTATAAATCAAATTTTCCGTCACAGATTTCTTGACTTCATGATGATGAGTTGTATCGTGTAAGCTATTTTCAGGTTTGCCATGCCACTACTTCCTGTTTGCCGATACTTTTAACTTTTTATTGTACCACTCTATGGATCAAAATTTTCGTCAAAGTTGCTTGGCCTCTACAACTGGGAATGATTTCATATTTGGTGTAAAGCTTCATGGTGATGAGTTGTATCTTGTAGGCTATTTTCAGGTTTGCCGTGCCACTACTTTCTGTTTGCTGATACTTTTTAACTTTTTATTTAAAATATTTTCATGAACAAATGTTGATAATTTGGTACAAAGGAAGTGAGTGCCTATTGCGGGGCCCTCCTGCGTCCAGCAGTACCTCTAGTTTTTCATCTGATTTCAATGGGATTTTTTTCTTTAGATTGGCTTTCAGTAGCATGGCAACAGATTTGGCGTAGCTCTTTCCGTTTCTGAGCTATAAGGGGTCAAAGGGGCCAGAATTGCAATTTTTAGAAATATGTGAAATCTTTTATTAGCTCACCTGGCATAAAAGGCCATGTGAGCTTTTGCCATCACTTTGCATCCGTCGTTCGTCCGTCAACAATTTCAAAAATCTTCTCCTCTGAAACTGCTGAGCCAACTGTAATCAAACTTGGCCTGAAGCATCACCAGGGTGTGCAGTTTCAAAATTGTGTTCGATTAGTCCGAAGACCAAACAACATGGCTGCTGTTACTAAAATAGAACATAGGGGTAAATTGCTGTTTTTTTTTTGCAAATAACTCAAAAATCGTTACAGATATCAAAAATCTGATGAGGTAAAAGTGATCAGCATAGCAAGATCTACCTACCCTGCAATTTTGAAGAAAATCTGAAAACCTGTCTTGGGGTTATTGCCTTTTTTCCGTAAAATTTTCAAAATTTGTGCATTTTTTATTTTTTATTTCAAAAAGTGTAACAGATAGAGGTCAAGTGTATATTGCAAAAAGGTTCAGCATATCAAGATCTGCAAACCCTGGAATTTTGAAAAAATTCCAAAAATTTTTGTAGGAGTTATGGCCGTTTTTTTCACGGAATTTTCAAAATTTTCATATTTTTCTTCTTTAATTTCCAAAACTATAAAAGATGAAGGTTAAGTGTAAATTGATAAAATGTTTGCCATGCTGTGTGGATTTCAAAACTAGTGTTGAAAAGTGTTCCTTGACTGCCATTTTCAAAATGGCCGCCAAAAAAGGCGGGAAAATTCAACGTTGTCCGATTTCAATGAAATTCGGTTTCGAAATAGATATTGATGTTTTAACATCAAAACTGACGTTAAAAATTGTTCGTTGACCGCCATTTTCAAAATAGCCACAAAAAAGGCGAGAAAATTCAACATTGTCCAATTTCAATGAAAGTTGGTTTCCAGATAGATATTGATGTTCAAAACCGTTGTTGAAAAGTGTTCGTTTACTGCCATTTTTGTCCCCCGCCGCAACGCGCAGCGGGGACATAGAAATGCCGGGCGTCTGTGCGTCCGTGTGTCCGTCCGTCCGTCACACTTTCTTGTAAGCGCTCTCATGCATACAAATTATAACGGATTTTCATGAAATTTATACCAAATGTTTATATCACTAATACCTTGGTCAAGTTCGAAATCAGCCTTGGTCGATATTTTTTTACGGAGTTATGGGACTTTGACTGAAATCATGACTGTTTTATTTATCCAAAAATTGACCTTGTAAGCGCTCTCATGCCTACAAATTTTGACGGATTTTCATGAAATTTATACCAAATGTTTATGCTATTAATACCTTGGTTTTTCGAACATCAGCCTTGGTCGATATTTTTTGACGGAGTTATGGGACTTTGACAAAAATAATGACACTGTTTTAGCCAAAAATTAACCTTGTAAGCGCTCTCATGGCTACAAATTTTGACGGATTTTCATGAAATTTATACCAAATGTTTATACTATTAATACCTTGGTTAAGTTCGAAAATCAGCCTTGGTCGATATTTTTTGACGGAGTTATGGGACTTTGACGAAAATAACGACACTGTTTTAGCCAAAATTTGACCTTGTAAACACTCTCATGGCTACAAATTTTGACGGATTTTCATGAAATTTATACCACATGTTTATACTATTAATACCTTGGTTAAGTTCGAAAATCAGCCTTGGTCAATATTTTTTTACGGAGTTATGGGACTTTGACTAAAATAACGACACTGTTTTAGCCAAAATTTGACCTTGTAAACACTCTCATGGCTACAAATTGTAACAGATATTCATGAAATTTATACCAAATGTTTATACTATTAATACCTTGGTTAAGTTCGAAAATCAGCCTTGGTCGATATTTTTTGACGGAGTTGTTGGATTTTGACCAAAATAACAACACTGTTTTAGCCAAAAATTGACCTTATAAGCGCTCTCATGCCTACAAATTTTGACGGATTCTCATGAAATTTATATCAAATGTTTATACCACTAATACCTTGGTCAAGTTTGAAAAACAGCCTCGGTCGATATTTTTTGACAGAGTTATGGGACTTTGTCGAAAATAATGACTCTGTTTTATCAAAAAATTTACCGTGTAAGCGCTCTCATGGCAAAAAATTTTGACAGATTTTCATGAAAATTATACCAAATGTTAATTCAACTAATACCTTGGTCAAGTGGGAACATCTGCCGTGGTCGATCCTTTTTGTATCCCCACATATTTAATTTTGGAACTGCCCTGAATGTTTGAAAATATTTCAATTTCATATACAGTATACTAGTATATTGGATGAGCGGCGGGGGACCTAGGAATTCTATTCTTTTCAAAATGGCCGCCAAAAAAGGCCGGAAAATTCAACATTGTCCGATTTCAATGAAAGATGTTTTCAAAATAGATATTGATGTGGCAACTTCAAAACTGATGTTAGAAATTGTTCGTTGACTGCCATTTTCAAAATTGCCGCCAAAAAAGGCGGGAAAAAGCAACATTGTCCGATTTCAATGAAACTTGGTTGCAACTTCAAAACTGATGTTAAAATTTGTTCGCTTACAGCCATTTCAGAATAGCTGCCAAAAAAGGCGGGAAAATTCAACATTGTCTGATTTCAGTGAAATTCATCTTCGCTAGCCAAGGGTTACGATCTGCTCCTCTCCTCTTCACCCTTTGGCGGATTGAGCCACAATTTGTGAAACATAGTTTCAAATTATCTCCCTTTGAAGTAAGAGTTTCAGTATGATTTATTGTAATAATTAAAGATTATTTATTGCATCTAATAATACAACAATTCACAATATATTTATCTTCAAGGAAATAACTCTTCAAAAGTAAAGAACCCTTGCGAAAATTTGTCCTGGTGGTTCAAGATTGACCAGGATATCTCAGGATATCTTGACATATCCTGTAACATCCTGGTCTGTGGGTTACTGAAAAAAATATCCTGAGATATCTTGAAGTCAGGATCAGGATATTTTCAGGAGGTTTCAGGACTTTAACTTTTGCCCATCATTATACCAAGATTTGTCAGGATTTTTCAAGACTTTTATGTGAACTAAAGTCCTGACCTCAAGAAATGTCAGAACTTTATTCATTTTAGTCCTGGTCTCAAGAAATTTCAGGACTTTAATTTTTTACATCATTTTTAGCTCACCTGACCCAAAGGGTCAGGGTGAGCTATTGCCATCACTTGGCGTCCGTCGTCCGTCCGTCGTCCGTCGTCCGTCTGTCCGTTAAACTTTTCACATATTCATCTTCTCCTCTGAAACCACTGAAGCAAATTCAACCAAACTTTACAGGAATGATGTACTAAAGGTCCTTAACAAAGATTGCTCATTTTGTTCTGATCTGATAAAAAACATGGCCGCCAGCACGGAAGATAGTTTAACATTGGCCCTGTGGGAAATTCACATTTTCATCTTCTCCTCTGAAACTACAGAAGCAAATTCAACCAAACTTTACAGGAATGATGTATAGAAGGTCCTTTACAAAGATTGCTCATTTCGTTTCCATCCAATAAAAAACATGGCTCCCAGCGCGGAACTAAGGTTTAACATTGGACCCTATGGGAAAATTTACATTTTCTTCTTCTCCTCTGAAACCGCTGAAGCAAATTCAACCAAACTTTACAGGAATGATGAACTGAAGGTCCTGAACAAAGATTGCTCATTTTGTTCTGATCCAATGAAAAACATGGCTGCCAGCACAGAACAAAGTTTATTTTGGTCCTATGGGAAATTCACATAAAAAACATGGCCACCATACAGAACATCGAAAAATCCTGCTGTTCAGCATTTTGTCAGGTGAGCGATACAGGCTCAGTAGCTGAGCCTCTAGTTCAGTATTTGTTGTAACTCTTAAATAAACTCATACATGTGAAATTTTTTTTCTTAAATGACAAATAATGTTAAAATGTTTCTTACATGAAAATAAGAATTAAAAAAAAAGTATACATCAAACTTTCAGTTCTATAAAGTTTGATGTGATTTAAGTATTACATTCTGAAATTAAGTAGAAACATGGCAAAAATAACTTTTCATTAAAAATAAAAATATCAAGCATAGAGTATAAAGATTGTTAGACTATTAGGCTTATGATCAATGACACTGTAAAGTTGAATGTGAAAATTGAATAAAAGGTTTTCAAAGTAAATTGCAACAATGTGATGTGGACATGGACAGAAAACAAACACTTGCACATTGGTCAAAGATAATATGTTTATCATTAGACAAAAACATTTGTGTCACACAAATTTCCAGTTCATTCTATGTTAGATTATTAATGTATATATCTTTATAAAAACTACATGCATAGTACAAAAAGTTATGAACAAATTTGTTACTTAATTGACCCAAGGGCCAACAACCAGAGGATTTTTCTGCAGTTTTTCTTCATTATTTATTTTATTTCCAATAATTTTTACTTGCCATGGCTTATTAATATTGAAAAAGGTATTTTTTCCCCTTTTACTCCAAAACTAAGATACAAACATAATATCATTCTTAATACCCAAATTAAATTAGAATATTATAAAACACCTTTCTAAAGTTATAATTGATATTGCAAAGTAACTGTAAAGCACTATCATGACCCAGATCAAAAATAAAATTCAAATGATTGATGCAGCTGAATTGAGGTGGATGAGAAATGAAGAAAATAACATTACAAACTGACTTTGTGGGAACTAAGGAGAGTTGAACAACATATTGGAGTTTACTTTAATTTCATCCAGTCTACATAGAAGATGTAAGTTAATATTTTATATGCCATAAAGCATGTTGAGTCATCATACACACAAATTGTGAAAAACTGCATGTCAGCAAAACTATCTGTAATGTGACTGTATTAAATAATATATTCTGACAGGTGATCTATTTCAATGAAAATGTTTCTATTTTGCTTCAAATTAATAGTGAATTTTCAAGTAACATTGAATAAAACAATTTATTACTACACACATTTCTTATTGTGTATCTATGTTTAAAATAAAATCAGGTTACACAGCCCTTGCTGATAACAGCTGTGTTATATTATAAATTACACCAAGATATCCTGAGAAATCCAGAGATATCCTGAAATTTTTCAAATCAATAGATTAAGAGAACACCTGGCACATGTTGTAATAAATGTGGAGAAGCTTTGTAAAATACACTTGTATTGCTTAATACACATTCACATGAATAAAACCCTCCCAAGGGAAGTCAATTTATATTTGGTGAAAAAAAAAATGATTTAGTGCAACATTTAAATGAGAGTATCTGTCAACAAAAATTAACTTGTTACAGCACAGACAAGAAATTTAAATGAATAATAATATCACTCATGTCATCATACAAGTTAGTTACATGTCAAATTGTGAGAAGAATTGTAAATAACTATATTGTATAAATTTTAATTATCATTAGGGAATGTTTCACACAATAGTTACAAAAAAACAAACAAAAAAACAACCTTTATGTCATGATAAATATTGCCCTTTTTAGCTCACCTGACCCAAAGGGTCAGTGTGAGCTATTCTCATCACTTGGTGTCTGTCCTCTGGCATCCGTCAGTTAACTTTTCACACTTTCATCTTCTCCTCTGAAACCACTGAGGCAAATTCAACCAAACTTTACAGGAATGATGTATGGAAGGTCCTTTACAAAGATTGCTCATTTCGTTCTGATCCGATAAAAAACATGGCCGCCAGCGCGGAACTTAGGTTTAACATAGGACCCTATTGGAAAATTCACATTTTCATCAACTCCTCTGAAACTGCTGAATCAATTTCAACCAAACTTTACAGGATTGATGCACTGAGGGTCCTTTACAAAGATTGCTCATTTTATTCTGATTCGACAAAAAACATGGCCGCCAGCATGGAACTTGGTTTAACTTTGGCCCTAGTGGAAATTTACATTTTCATCTTCTCTTCTGAAACCACTGAAGCGAATTCAACCAATCTTTACAGGAATGAAGTATGGAAGGTCCTTTACAAAGATTGCTCATTTCGTTCTGATCCGATAAAAAACATGGCCGCCAGCGCGGAACTTAGGTTTAACATAGGACCCTATGGGAAAATTCACATTTTCATCAACTCCTCTGAAACAGCTGAAGCAAATTCAACCAAACTTTACAGGATTGATGCACTGAAGGTCCTTTACAAAGATTGCTCATTTTATTCTGATTCGACAAAAAACATGGCCACCAGCACAGATCTTAGATTAACATTGGTCCTATGGGAAATTTACCTGCTGAAGCGAATTCAACCAAACTTTACAGGAATGATTTATGGAAGGTCCTTTATAAAGATTGCTCATTATGTTCCGATCCGATAAAAAACATGACTGCCAGCGCGGAACTTAGGTTTAACATAGGACCCTATGGGAAAATTCACATTTTCACCAACTCCCCTGAAACTGCTGAAGCAATTTCAACCAAACTTTACAGGATTGCAGATGCACTGAAGGTCCTTTACAAAGATTGCTCATTTTATTCTGATTCGACAAAAAACATGGCCGCCAGCACGGAACTTAGTTTAAGATTGGCCCTATGGGAAATTCACATTTTCATCTTCTGCTCTGAAATTACTGAAGCGAATTCAACCAAACTTTACAGGAATGATGTATGAAAGGTCCTTAACAAAGATTGCTCATTTCGTTCTGATCTGATAAAAAACATGGCAGCCAGCATGGAACTAAGGTTTAACATAGAACCCTATGGGAAAAATCACATTTTCATCAACTCCTCTGATACTGCTGAAGCAAATTCAACCAAACTTTACAGGAATTATGTACTAAAAGTCCTTTACAAAGATTGCTCGTTTTATTCCAATTCAACAAAAAACATGGCTGCCAGCACAGAACTTAGTTTAACATTGGCCCTATTGGAAATTTACATTTTCATCTTCTGCTCTGAAACGACTGGAGCTAATTCAACCGAACTTGACAGGAATGATGTATGGAAGGTCCTTTACAAAGATTGTCATTTCGTTCAAATCCGATAAAAACATGGCCACTAGCGCGGAACTTAGGTTTAACATAGCTAGGACCCTATGGGAAAATTCACATTTTCATCAACTCTTCTGATACTGCTGAAGCAAATTCAACCAAACTTGACAGGAATGAATTTCTAAATGTCCTCTATAGAGATCGCCCATTTCATTCTGATTTGACAAAAAACATGAACTCCTCTGGAACTGCTGAAGCAATTTCAACCAAACTTTACAAGATTGATGCACTGAAGGTCCTTTACAAAGATTGCTCATTTTATTCCGATTCGACAAAAAACATGGCCACCAGCATGGAACTTAGTTTAACATTGGCCCTATGGGAAATTTACATTTTCATCTTCTGCTCTGAAACTGCTGAAGCAAATTCAACCAAACTTTACAGGAATGATGTATTAAAGGTCCTTTACCAAGATTGCTAATTTGTTTCGGATTTGACAAAAAACATGGCCGCCAGCACAGAACTTGGGTTAAACATAGGATCCTATGGGAAAAACACCATTTTCCACATCTCCTCTGAAACTATTGAAGCAAATTCAAGCAAATTACAGAAATGATGTATGGAAGGTCCTTTACAAAGATTTCTTATTTTGCTGGGATCCGACAAAGAAAATAGCTCCCAGCATTGAACTTGATTAAGAATGGTTCCCATAATTTAAAACAGTTTTTCATTACATACTCTTAAATTATTGAAGCAAATTCAGTCAAACTAAGATTGCTTATATTGTTTTGATCTGATAAAAAACAAGACTGCCTGCACAGAACATGTTTTAACATAAGATCCTATGAGATAAACAACACTTTCATCACCTGTTGTAAGCATTTTGTCAGGTGAGCGATTCAGGCTCAGTGTCTGAGCCTCTAGTTTCTTTGCAGTCCTGTTATTGAATTGTATGGGGCTTACATTACATAGAATGCCAATGATCAATGGATCAAATACTTTTCCGTAGAGGAAAATTGAAGCATGATTATAATTAATGATTTATTAAATCTAAATTTTACTTCTTACAATGACGAGGTTTGAATCCTGACGCAAGGATTTCTCAGGATTTTTCATCCTGATAAAATCCTGCTGTCAGGATTTTTATCCTGAGGTCAGGATTTCATGCTGAAATGTCTAAATCCTGACAGCAAGATTTTGTCAGGATAAATAATCCTGACAGCAGGATTTTATCAGGATAAAAAATCCTGACAGCAGGATAAATTCATGATTATCCTGGTTTCAGGATTTTTTCTGGAAGTTTTGATTTCTTGACAAATCCTGACATATACTTGTCTAATTTACCATCCTGACATCCTGACATATATCTCAGGATAATCCTGAGATAATCTTGAGATTTTTCACCAAGATATCCTAGGATATCTCAGGATAATCCTGAGATATCTTGGTTACTTTTCGCAAAGGAAAGATTACAAAATCGTGGAAATTTTGCAAAATAGAAAAATCACGAAACACCATATTTAAGTTTTATTGTTATGATATATATTTAAAATCTGAATGTAAGCAAATTGATTGGCTGCAGTGGAAGTTAACTGCAACCCATCAAAAATGTGGATTTGAGACTACAGAAATCCAGCTTGATCTGCCAAGGGTGAAAAGGAGAGGAGTGGATTGTAACCCTTGGCTAGCAAAGATGAATGAAATTTGGTTTCCAAATGGATATTGATGTTGCGACCTCAAAACTGGTGTTGAAATTTATTTGTTGACTGCCATTTTCAAAATGGCAGCCATAAAAGGTGGGAAAATTCAACATTGTCTGATTTCAATGATATTTGGTTTCCGAATAGATCTTCAAAACCGGGTTTGAAAATTGTTTGTTGGGAGCCATTTTCAAAATGGCCACAAAAAAGGTGGGAAAATTCAACAAACATCGATGGAAACGTTCAACATTCCCAAATTAGCGCTCATCATGTGAATCGTGTGCGTTCATCGTGTAGACCGTTTGCGTTCATCATGTAAATCGTGTCGCACATCGTGTAACGTGTAACGTTCATTGCGTGTATCTTGTAACGTGCGTTTACTCGTTTCATTTAAATTCCGCATTTTATAGATAGGTTTGCCAGTTTTTTGAACAACACAGTTGTTTTATTTCTATAATTTTTAAGTCTAAATATACTTTTTTTTTTCAACCGCCAATTTTATTAGAAAATTATTAAAATATTATCAGATTAAGTATCGCTGGCGAATTTTTATCACAAGGCATGTATTATTTAGTAATGCAAATGGGTAAAATATTAAATGGAGAGAAAGTGCCCTTTCTTTTATGTTTATGGTTATATGAAGTTTTAGTATTGCTGACACCGGTATAATTTAAAATATAGAAAATGTGCCCTTTCTTTTATATTCATGGTTAAATTATATGAAGCTTTAGTATTGCAGACACATGTTTAATATAAAATTTAGAGAATGTGCCCTTTCTTTTATATTTATGGTTAAATTAGATGAAGATTTAGTATTGCGGACACCGGTGTAATATAAAATAGAGAAAAACTTACCTTTCTTTTATATTTATGGTTAAATTATATGAAGATTTAGTATTGCAGACATTGGTATAATATCAAATGGAGAAAAAGTGCCCTTTGTTTTATATTGATGGTTAAATTTTATGAAATTTAAGTATTGCATACACCGGTGTAATATAAAATAGAGAAAAATTGCCTTTTTTTTTCATATTAATGGTTAAATTATATGAAGTTTTAGTATTGCGGACACCGGTGTAATATAAAATGGAGAAAATGTGCCCTTTCTTTTATATTTATGGTTAAAATATATGAAATTTTAGTATTGCGGACACCGTTATAATAGAAAATAGAGAAAAACTGAGTATTGTGGACACAGGTATAATATAAAATAGAGAAAAGGGCCCTTTCTTTTATATCTATGGTTAAATTAAATGAAGTTATTGTATTGCGGACACCGGTTTAATATAAAATAGAGAAAAAGTTATCTTTCTTTTATATTTATGGTTAAATTAAATAAAGTTATTGTATTGCGGACACTGGTATAATATAAAATAGAGAAAAGGTTATCTTTCTTTTATATTTATTGTTAAATTATATGAAGTTTTGTTATTGCGGACACTGGTATAATATAAAATAGAGAAAATGTGGCCTTTCTTATTTATTTGTGGTTATATTTTAGATAGTTTAAGTCTTGTCTATAAATGTAATTTAAAAGTAATGTTTCTTCTCTTAGATAGTTTTGGCTGATTTTGCAGCATCTTTCATTACTATATATCAGGAGTTTTTTATTTAATTTTAATTATTTTTTATTAAACACTGTTTATTTTATTTATTAATTTCTTTTCCACTTTTGCTGACAAAATTTAACAATTTTAAGTTTTTGCCGACCTGATATTATTACGGCAAAAGTGGAGTCAGTTCCCGAGAGATAGTTTAAATTGTAACACCGATGTCATAAATGCTGTTTCATAAAGAAAACCGACTTTTTTCTTTTGTCAAAATTATCAGTTGTTTTATTTGTATGTGGTCGTATGTATCACATTGTCATTTATACTATGAAATTTTAAAATTTTGGACTTTTATGCATGCTCATATTTTTCATTTCCAGTTCGTTTCATGAAAATATATAAGATTATTTACTCGACATGGTGCACGTTACACGATACACGGTACACGATTGAGAACTTTCTGTATCATTCATTGTACGTATCGTGTACGCTCAACATGTGAATCATGTGCGTTCATCGTGTGAATCGTGTGCGTCTGGTAGGGAATGTTGAACGTTTCCATCGCTGTAGTCTGATTTCAATGAAATTTGGTTTCCAAATAGATATTGATGTCGTAACTTAAAAATATTGTGTTGAAAATGCCCATCTCTAGATTTTCCATGGAAATTACATGGAAACTGCTAATTTGCATTTCCATGGAGTATTGGAACATGGAATTCCATGTGAAAGTTTAAAAAAAAATTCCATGGAAAATAGAGTGTCATGGAAAGTACCTACATGGAAATTATTTTTTTCCATCTCGACATGGAATTCCATGTTCCAATACTCCATGGAAATGCAAATTAGCAGTTTCCATGTAATTTCCATGGAAAATCTAGAGATGGGCATTTTCAACACAATATTTTTAAGTTACGACATCAATATCTATTTGGAAACCAAATTTCATTGAAATCAGACTACAGCGATGGAAACGTTCAACATTCCCTACCAGACGCACACGATTCACACGATGAACGCACATGATTCACATGTTGAGCGTACACGATACGTACAATGAATGATACAGAAAGTTCTCAATCGTGTACCGTGTATCGTGTAACGTGCACCATGTCGAGTAAATAATCTTATATATTTTCATGAAACGAACTGGAAATGAAAAATATGAGCATGCATAAAAGTCCAAAATTTTAAAATTTCATAGTATAAATGACAATGTGATACATACGACCACATACAAATAAAACAACTGATAATTTTGACAAAAGAAAAAAGTCGGTTTTCTTTATGAAACAGCATTTATGACATCGGTGTTACAATTTAAACTATCTCTCGGGAACTGACTCCACTTTTGCCGTAATAATATCAGGTCGGCAAAAACTTAAAATTGTTAAATTTTGTCAGCAAAAGTGGAAAAGAAATTAATAAATAAAATAAACAGTGTTTAATAAAAAATAATTAAAATTAAATAAAAAACTCCTGATATATAGTAATGAAAGATGCTGCAAAATCAGCCAAAACTATCTAAGAGAAGAAACATTACTTTTAAATTACATTTATAGACAAGACTTAAACTATCTAAAATATAACCACAAATAAATAAGAAAGGCCACATTTTCTCTATTTTATATTATACCAGTGTCCGCAATAACAAAACTTCATATAATTTAACAATAAATATAAAAGAAAGATAACCTTTTCTCTATTTTATATTATACCAGTGTCCGCAATACAATAACTTTATTTAATTTAACCATAAATATAAAAGAAAGATAACTTTTTCTCTATTTTATATTAAACCGGTGTCCGCAATACAATAACTTCATTTAATTTAACCATAGATATAAAAGAAAGGGCCCTTTTCTCTATTTTATATTATACCTGTGTCCACAATACTCAGTTTTTCTCTATTTTCTATTATAACGGTGTCCGCAATACTAAAATTTCATATATTTTAACCATAAATATAAAAGAAAGGGCACATTTTCTCCATTTTATATTACACCGGTGTCCGCAATACTAAAACTTCATATAATTTAACCATTAATATGAAAAAAAAAGGCAATTTTTCTCTATTTTATATTACAC